>RJWM01001170.1:5266-55558 GCA_004363535.1 Dasyprocta punctata
AGATGAAAAAGACGTGGTATTTTTATACAGTGGAATATTACTTGGCTATAAAAAAGGATGATCTAGAGGCTTTTATAAGTAAATGTAGGCAACTGGAGACTATACTCACAAGTGAAATAAATCAAACTCACATTTGTAAATATGATATTGTCTCCATAGTGTAAAATATAAATAATGATGATAATAATAATAAACTGAAAGTAATAAGATCCAAAATGTACAATAGATAGTGTAATAATGAAAGGGTAAGAAAGTGCTCAAAACTAGAGAACAGCTGGGATAGGGGACAGGAGAAATGGAAGAAAGGAAAAGATTATATGTATGTAGGTACATATAACTGTATGTATGTTTAAGTATGCAAGATGAATAACTATACTATTAATTCTCTGTTATTTCATTAAAAAGGACAGTTTGTGTTGTCATTGTTTGATTGTTTGATCATTTTTTATGCCTAGATCTTGTAACTTGAACAACTTCTAAGATAACAATATATAATATATTAGCTAGTATTGATTCCTTACTGTTTTTTTGGAATTTTGTATTATTTCTACCCTTTTTTCTGTTTTGCTTTTTAAAATAAAAAAAGTAAATAACATTTTCAAGTTCTAAAGTGGTTAAAGTCACTATTAATCAAAGAATGATTTTATTTATACACTATTTATTTATGCACTGTGAAGATATTTCTGTCTACATATCTAATCATTGCTTTCTCTACCCACTGTTTGAGACAAAAATGCTTCTCTTAGTTTTATTTTTAAAAGTAATTACTAAAAAGAGCAGGATGAGATATTTAAATTCTTTGTAGTAGTATTTTATTTTTTCAGAGCTGTATAAACAAACAGAACCCTTAAATATTGAAAAGTAGTCACCAAAATTTATATGATGTTTAGATGAATATAAGCTTGTAGTTCTGTGTATGTGTACATGTGTATAAATGTGTATGTGTACACACACTAGCACTTTATTAAAAGCCTTGCTCAGTGAAAATATATAATATTTTTTGATAGACAAAACAATGGAAGTGTATGAGGAAGAATTTTAAGTTTCTTAGGCAATAATATTCCATTTCTGGAGGCAAAATTATTTTTTACCACAGAATGTTTCAGAAATTGTGATATTAAAACTTGACTGTAAAGAATATTTGTTGAAATATTAGGAATGCCTCCTGTTTAATGTTTTCTTATCTCATCCTTAATTTCTCATTTCCTCTCCTCTCTATTCTTGCACACTCTAATATTTTTACCTCTAAACAGCCTCTTTTGTTTGGGATGTTATGGAGAACAAAATTGGTCATTGTTTTATGTATTAGCTCATTGTGACCTCTTCATAATATTATTTGCCCTATATACTTTCCATTCCTTACCTCCCATCCCCTTCCCCACTCTTTCCTAGAGTAATCATATTGATCTGCCATATTGAAAGACGCACCACTATTTGTGCTACTAGTGATGAACGTGAAAAACTATAATACTTTTTATAGTGCCTTGGTATTAACTTGGGTAGGCAAGAGAATCTGTGATGAAAATGTCATTCAGATGAGATCTTGAGGGATTTTAATGCAACCATTAAAATTGAGGAAATTTAATGTAATTTTAATAGAGAATGTGGAAAAACTTCACATATATGGATTTTTGAGACACTTGGAACAAAGATCAAGATGTTTTTTATGCTTCTAAGACAGTTATATGAAATATAGAGAGCTTAAAAATGCATTTCAAACTCACTAAGACAGATGGTTGGAAAAAATTGGATTTATCTGTGGGTAGAGGGAGTACTTGATTAAACCCCAGCAGGTGAGTGAAAATCATAATGTAAAACAAAAGAATTTAAAATACCATTATTGTACAACTAATATAGAAGAATTAGAGCAATCAGGTAATTCAGAAGATGCCATCTTGATGCCTTTGAAAGTAGAACATGTAATGCCTTGGGCTGCAAACAATTAGTCCTGAGTGTCACAGAAGCTTGGGAGTGACAACACCTTTTGACAGCTCCAAATGATGAACCAAAGCCCAGGAGAACAGCAATTGAGAAAATGACTTGATTTGATACCTCTTTTTTTGTTTAAAGCAGCCAACATTTCAGTGATCTACTATAATCCATGGTTATATTTATCTACTCTCACCATAATGCAACTGTTTCAGGGTAAATAACAATACAGGAAAATTCACGTTGTTAAAAATCTTGCATAGCTATTCTTGCCATCTCATTTAAGTTAACAAAATTATTGGATTTTTCTTATATCACATGTTACTGAGCTGCAACTGTAGTTTGGCTCCCCACTTAAGCAAATTATAGGTTGTTCTATAAATGCCATATTTTTCAGGAATATCAGTGTGTTAACATTAGCATCTTTGGTAGGATGTGTTTAATTTACATGTAAATTAACTATAGGCACTATTTCAATGGATCATCATAATCTGGTATTATTACTTCTCCATATTTCTACCATCTAATCAATTATTCAAAATTAAAGAAATGAGAGTCTTTCTTGATTCCTTCTTCTTTCTTGTTAATTCATATCTAATCAACATATGATTTTGATTATATCTCTGAAATAGCTTGTAAATGTGTACAACCCATAAAGATGATATTTCTGTGGGCCCTGAGTCATATATGTTCCTTCCGAGATTAGAATCCAGGTCTTCAGATTCCTGGCTAAGCCCTCTTTCTGATCTAAGTTACTTCTAAAATAGGGGCTTTCTTTTCATTCTGATCTGTGCTTTCACTATGTAATCAACACACACACACACATACACACACACAGACACACACTCCTTGCAAACATTTAGAAAAAAGCACAGAAATAGTAAATAGCATTAATATATATGAAATACTATTAATGTCACCTGTGATAGCTCATTCTGTATCTATCATTCTTATACTTTACTTTTTTAGTGAATATCCCCCAGGTCAAGTTTTTGATTTGTGCTGAAGATTTGAATCTTTTCTGCTTTCTCAGGACTATTACTTCAGTAATTCTTTCTTTTCTTTCACTGTCCTTTCTTGCTCCTTTCTTTCAGCCTATAAATATCCTTAGGTTTCTTCCAACCAAACAGCGACACATTCAAAGACTCTAAAGTCAAATTTCCCTGGGCTGAAATGTGACAAGTTGAATATTAATCACCATCATCACCACCACCATCATCATCTTCATCATAGAAAAGATTAAAAGCCAACAAATACGTTGAAAGGCCATGAATCTATAAAGACACTGAAGCAGATCCATAAAACCCCATTGGTTATCTTTGTGAAATACTGGAAAATTCCTTCATTATCCCCCAAAATGGTAAATGAAACATTTAACCTGTCTTTCAGTACCAGCTGGACCTCAATATAATCAAAAAGTGGCTGAAATAATGGTTTTTCTTTAATGAAGAATTTCATATTCTAATGAATATAATTAGTGATTGATGTGTTAAAATGATATAATGGTAATATGATTATTTTGCTTATCCATTGTGATGCACATTGTACAAAACAAATCTAAGAACAATCTCACTTATATACTACTGTAAAAATCATATATTAGCAAACAATTTAACTATTCATTAAAGATATTATATTTATGTGAGAAATACAAGAATCTTTCAATATTAGGACATAGGTTAGTGTAATTGATTACATTATAAATCCATAAAGCATAACACTGGGTTCAGGAGACCCATTCCTTAGTTTTCTACTGCAAATTTGTACTTCAGCTTAATTGTAGATGACTGTGCATCTCAGTACCTTTCCCTGAGGGATACAGGAAGAAATCTATGTGTTTACTCACTTGGGAGGATGAACATCAAGGTGTGTGCACATGTGCAAAAGTAGAAAATGGGATTTCTACTCATGTTAAGCTTCAACTAACAGGTTTTGAATGTTTATCAGAGCATCACAGAGGGACCAATAGATCCGCACTACTCCAGGATATGTGAAAAAATATTTTCTTTCAATTTTCCTGGTAGAAGTAGCCCAATTCAGTACAAAGGTAAATGAAACACTAGATTGCAAGTTTTGGAGGAGGCCAAAGTGAATCATGAGTTTACTCATTCACGGAGGATGAAGACAATCCATTATGGTAAAATTCATGCTTGCACAACAGAAGAGTGGTGTGGGGGTATGGTGATGATAATGATGATGACTTTGACACTGGCCATGTAAGTCAGAATTCCTAAGACAGTGAAATGGAGCAAGAATCAGCTGATACAGACACAGAAACTGGAGACCATCCTGATTCATATGACAAATAAAACAGCAATGTGAGTACATAGTTGACTAGTCAAAATGTTGCAAAATGACCATGCAACCAAATGGAATGAGGTAATGGTAGAACTAGGCCCGAAAATATAGTGAGGATCTTGGCAGGGGTGAAACATAATGCCAACACTGCCACTCAGTGTTGGAATTTGTAACAGATGGAATTCTACAAGATGTTGTGAAGTATACAAGGACTAAAATGCAAGTAAAACAGTCTGAATGCACCAATACCAATATTAAAAATGTATTTATTATGACACCTCACTAGTTGAGTCAAAAGCACTCATAGGTATGCTCTACTTAGCAGGGATTTCTAATGGTAATTGCAGGACTGTAACAGACTTACAGAAAAGTGATGGGTCAAAATAAGGCATAAAAGTTATGCTCTTGTAGAAGCAAAGACATTATGCTTTCAATGTAGACGTTTATGCTGGAAATTGTATCCTTGTTTATATAGTAATAAACCAAACAATGTTGTATTCAGACTTGTTGCTCCCACTTCCCAGATTAATCAGAATGTGACATTTGACATTTGGTTTATCAGTTTCCAACTGATGTTACATTTTCTAACAGAGCAGGAGTTGACCAGTGCAGAAATTGTACACAGGAGCAAGAGGGAAATTCTAAATGAAATGTTGCAATTTCAAAACAGAGAATTGTATAGCACAATGTTTGAATTTCAGAAAAACATAACATTTGTCTCATATACGATAAAAAGAAACAAATTGGTGCTGCTGATGTTAACATTTCACCACGATGGAAATATTGATACAGAAACCTTGACAAAATGGTACCATGAGATGGAAATTCTACAACAAAACCAAAGGTGGAATAGATGTTGATGAGTTATGCATCAAATATGATGTCATTTGAAACACAAAGCATTGGAAAATAGTGCTTAACTTGAATCTAAACAAATAATTTGATAGTTTACAAAGAAAATAACAAAGGAAAAATATCATGGAGAAATTTTCTTAGAGGATTGGGACTGGAGCTCATGAAAGATCATTTATAGCAGAGGAAAAGCAAAATGTTTCTGCCCACGAAACTGTGCAATATAATTGTAGAACACACTGGTGAGCTGAGAGGTGAACAGGCAGGTGCAGCATCACAAAGACCTACTATGACAATAGGAAAACAAAAGGGATGTCATCTGTACCCTAAGGAAACGAAACATACGTGCTATCAGTGTAAGTAATACTTCTTCCTCTTGTGTATGGAGCATGCAGTTGTCATATGTGAAGACTGCCTTGGGTGTGACAGTTGAAGCAAAGATTATTTCTGTGGTAGACTTTTGCTTGTGTTCACGTTGTAGTTCACATATGTTTTTATTTTCGATGTTGTCTTTTAGGTTTTGTAAGCAAGTAAACAGCTGATATGAAAATGCTGATGTCTATTCTAAGTACTCATCACATATTTGATATTTTACTTTATTGATATCTTATTTCCCTGATAAGTACATGTTGCACAATATAGTAGGAAGCTCCTAAAAAAAACAGGAAAAAAAGAGAGATGCCAGACTGCCATATAGAAAAGGAAAGATAAGCACATGTGCTGTCAGTGTAAGCAAGATATGTATGTGCATGCAATGTGCTACTGTCATGTATGAAGACTGCCTTGGGTGTGATAACTGAAGTAAAGTTTTTTGTAAAGTACTATTGGTATTTTCATTGCAGTTCACGTAAGAATTTATTTGTGTTGCTCTTAGATTTTGTACACCAAAAGACACTAGATGCTGAAAATTTTGATGCTTTTTTTGTAAATAATATATGTTAAAACTTCAATACTTTATTTTTGTGATATTTTTTCCTGTTTACTACTCATTGTTTAATATAATAAAATGCATAAAATTGAAGTTAATAATTTATCAATAGAAATATTCTAAAATAAGCATGAGTCTGACAGACCCACATTTCTGAACCTTTATGACAAAATTAGTGTTAGGTTCTAGAGAAAAACTATGAAATCATCTTCATAGATCTTGAAATGACATTTCACAAAATTGACCACCTATCATTTAAAAATATAATATGATACAAAAGAAATCAACACATCCTTAACTTAAAATAAATATATTGCTGACCAAAAACTAACAGCTAACTTAATGGAGAAATACTGAGATATACCCTAAAGCTGAAACCAAGACAAAGAAGTCCACCATCATGCTGGCATTCAACACTAATTGAGATATTAGGTAACACGATGATATAAGAGAAAGTGATTAGTCAATGCAGAATTACGTTATTTTCAGATGACAAAATGATATACCTGGAAAACTCCAGAAAATCAACTGAAAAATCATTATATACAATAATATACTTTAGGAAGATAGTTGATGTTAAATTAATATGTATACCAAAGAAAGTGTTCATGTACACAAATATCCAGTTAGCAGGTATAATAGAAGAAAAGAATTGTTACAAATGTAATAGAAAAGATAAAATATTTAGGAATAAACTCTAAACTATGTGAGAGAGTCATATGAGGAAACAAAATAAATGCAAACTTGGAAAAATGTAAAGACAAATTGTATACCTCGACTGGGAAAATTGGGAGATGTCAAAATGTACAGAGTTTATTAGATGAGTCATTTCTGGGTAGTTGGTATTCAGCAAGGTGACTGTAGTTACTACACTGTATTGTTTACTTGAAATTTGATGCAGATTTCAGATTTTGTATTCAAATATTTAATCCTCATACTAGCTGTATGAAATAGATATTATTATTGCCTCCTTGTGGACATAAACAGCACTAAGCATAACAGTATTATGTTCTCACGGAGATACAATAGATGTTAGAGATTTACAATAAGAATAGCAATTTGATTGGACAAAAGATGGTTTCATAGAAGCAGCAATATCTGTAGTGGGTCCAAAAAGATGGAACTTGAGCAGCAACAGGACAAAATATTGTATAAATTCTAACTTCCTGTGCATGGGTCACATTTAACCCATTTAAGTGCCTAACATCTAATTCAGATTTATTAATTTATACTTAATGTGCCTGAATGAGATAGCTAGTTATTAACAGTTTTGGAATTATCAAATATCAACAAAAGATTTTTTTCTTGGAATCTCAGGCTGATTTTTTTCTTGGAATCTCAGGCTGAAATATTTGAGCCAGATGAGTTTTATAACAAGTGAAACCTTGAACACAAGGGAACTGTACCTAAGAACAAGCACTATTTTAGTATTCTACAATAGACCACATCAAGGGTCAATTGTTTACATGCTAGCATTGCCCTGGAGTCACTTTAAAAATTTATTCTCATTGCCAGTGTTGCACAATGAGCACAGAAATACTTTTACATATATCCATCTACCATAATTGTATGTGGCCCACATGCTTGCTTGGCTCCACAGCTCACACATCTCCTTGGCTTACACTGGCTTTCTCTAAGGAGAATGAGAATCCAGTGCACTGGGAGTCTAATGACTTTTTAATTTTATATCCTGAACTGTTGTACAAAATGGACCAGCAAATTGGAATTTGGAAAGATTTTTGCAAATAGAGACATTGTGAATCTTATTTTTGATTTTGTCTCTTGTCCATGTTTTACAATCACTTTAATCTTTCTGGGGAGACAGAGAATGACAGATCAGAGTCACAGCTGTAAAACAAAATCAAGAACATATTTCTTATCATATGGTGCAATATAATAACAGCAACAACAAAGTGGGACTTGAGAATGGCAGTAGAAAAGTTCCTTAGCCATTTGAACTGCTGTATGCAATGAAAATCTACATGAACCCCTTGAAAAATCTCACTAAATGTCCAAACAATATCTGCCAACACTGAAGTGCAGAACAACTCCACAGCTGTTGTTCATAATAAACACTCAGGAATATAAGAAAGCTATTTGGTCATGGATCATGGGAATTTTCAACAAATACAAGTCTGGGACACAGAGCTTATGGTGTGAATTTTAAGCAAGACCTTCAAAAATATTACAGTAAACAGCAGTCAAAATTAGCTGTTACTCCTACCTAAATATGCAGGTTATGGTTAAAAGCACATGGTAGGGCTTTTTACCTGGGAAGCACTGGATTTATTCAAAGTAATAAAAATGTAATAGAGATTAGAATTTTTTGAGAGAATTGTGAATATATTGAAATGATCATAATGAAGGTTAAAGTTTCCACTAGACTGAAATAAGAACAGGTTTTTTTCTGGTTTATATTTCTGACTCCAAAATGATGTCTTTTCTGTAAGTTTTGAAGATATTCAGAATATGAAGATATTGACTATATATTTTATAAATTTACTACTTGTTTGTTTTTTTCAGGCTGGCCTTGAACTCACTATGTAGTTCATGCTGGTCTCAAACTGGTGGTCCTCTTTCTGCTTTAGCCTCCCAAGTGCTAGGACTGCAGGGATGTGCTACCAGGCCAGGTTCATAAATTTATTTTTTAATTGACTTGTTTCTTTTCTGATCTTCAAACCCCACAAACACAAAAGACAGATAAATGCAAATATTTGAATGTAATGAGAAAGCAAGATGTAAAACAAATATGTAGGTAACTAAACTGAGTTACTTGTCTTTAACCCATAGAAATGGGTTTACTGTCATAAAATTTATTTTATCTCCTCTATCTGTGGTTTTCTTTTAGTTTAAATTAAAGCATTATTTGTAGATCTATGTATTGCCTAGTTTTGCCTGTAAACTTTAAATGAATTCAAAACACCTGGGGTATCATAACTAACCTGAGGATTCTGACTCAGTAGCTCTGAACTACGGCCTTATAGTCAGTCTATTTTTCACAAATTTTCAGTTGATAGTAATGTGATAGGTCCATGGATCACATTTGGAGTAGCAGAAATCTGCAGTTTAGAATATTTGTTCCTTGACATGCTCTAAGAAAGAAGAATACTATGGTTAGGAAGCTAGGGATCCTGTATACTCCTTGGAATAAATATCAGTATATTAAATAGTTCTAAAAAGCTCAAGATTCTTATAAATTATAAACATATTCAGTTTTGTTCTGGTGAGCATTTATCTAACTTAAATGATAACTCCTATAGAATTTCCCCTTTCACTTTTTGAAAAATAGGATATTAAAATCTATGAGAGATTTAGTTATACAGTATACACTTTTAGAAACACTGGCACAAAAATAGTACACACTAATTGGCCCATTATTCAAAATAGTGAAATTATTTACATTCAGGATGAGTGATAGCTAAAACCCAAGGAGATTAGTAGTAGAAAGTGAGAAGGCACTAGAATTTCAAAAACTGACAATTGAGAGGTTTTCAAAACCACCCTACTTAAATGTCCAGAAAGAGGAAGATGCAGCTGATATTTGATATATAATCAATACATATTTGTTGAATGATGAGCTGTACAGGTTACTGTACTTTGTTAAGTCATTTTGTCTTCTAGCAGGTGGAGACAAGAATATGTATTTCTTAGTGTCATTGTGAGAATTAAATCCACATGAAGCATGTGACCCAATATCTGACCTATAATAAGACTTCAACCAATGACTAAATTATGTTACCATCGCTCTTATTTCCTCATTCTAACAATACTGTAAACCAGATAGTAGGTACTCAAATAGTATTTGATGGATAGAAAGTGGAATTTTTTTTTCCAAGACTAATGTTGGTTCAGTATAAAACAATATATACTTTTTACTTATTTAATTTTTTGGTACTGAGGATTGAACCCATGATCTTGTGCTTGCCGGGCTGAGCTAAATCCCTAGCCCAACAATATATACTTTTTAAAAAGTGTGCCCCTTTACATTTTGATTTTAACCAAAAGGAATGCCAATGGAAAAAATTGCTTGAGATGTTATGAATTGGGGTTATTGTAATAGTAAGTAGCTTTAATATTATGAAGTCTATTAGACCCTGGAAATACATTGGCCCTACACTGTTTTAGGATATCGTGCAAATATATCACATGTCATTGATGAAACAATCAGGCACTCACAAGTTTGACTGAGACAAACAGGCAATGAAGACAGCAAGAAAAAAAATTTTATGCATTTTGTAAAAATGTAAGAGAGCTACATAAGAAAAATGTTCTTTTTTTCCTGAGAGCATTTCAGAAAACTGAATGTTCTACCCCCGGCTCTCTTCATTTTAAGGTATGACAAGTTCACAAAGGAAAATGAACCTTTAGTGATGGCCTGTCTCTGACCTTCAGTAGAGGTTAATTGAGATAGAAAAAAAGTACCAGATCTTCCCCTATGCAATTATAGTGCATATTTCCCAACCTTTCTTGCAACACTATAAAGTATCAGAGTTAATCATAAAAAAGGACTGGATTTATGAATCTCCTCATAACTCAAACAAGAGCCATAGAACTATAAAAGTTTGAATCCAAATTTCTTTTGCTTTCTGTGTAGTGCAGTCTTATGCATGTTTCCTGACATTATCTCATTTGATTCTCCTAACAGTTCTATAAGGCAGGCAGGCATAATTGCCCTCCACTTTAGAGATAACATGTTGAAATGCCAGGATAACAAGGGTTTCATCCAGTTTCCCATGGCTCAAAGGTCCGAGAGATGGGACTAAAAATTTTAGCTCTTTGTCCACTGCTTTTTCTAACAGTACATCACACTGTCTGGTCAGGGGAAAGGTTTGAGAGCAAAGGAAAAAGGAAGCCTATGCACCTCCAGGCCTTGTACTGGGATAACCACAGGCTTAGCTGTCCTTATGTAAAACACATGCCAAGATGACATTTATCATGTTGAATGTGCATGCAAAAGTGACACTCAGCTTGAGGGGGACTAGGTCACATTCATGAAAAAGGTAACCACAGATGAAGATCAATCATGTTTGAATTGTGTTCTTTCATGAGAAAGTCACTGTTTTATGAGGCATTACTCTTATTACTCTCAACTTTCATAGTTGCTTTCAATGAAAACAAGGCAGACTTACACTATTTTTAAATGTTTATATTTTATAGGCATACTTTGAAACAAATAAAATTTATCTTGAAAGTTATTACATTACAGTCTCCCTTTTTAGAGATATGGAGCAAACTAGGTATTTGAAAATTATACCCTGCACAGATAATGCTTAAATGACTTCATCTTTTTTTCCCTCTGAAATTTGTGAAGGGACTCTTAAATACTTAAAGACTCTTGGATTTCTTTTTATAAAAACACAGCCTAGAGATTTGTAATACATATGAAATATACAGTATTATATGCATTTATACATGTACTGTATGTAAATTTGCAGTATTATATGTATCATATGTGAAATATACAGTATTATTTGTATTTACAGTATTATATGTATTTCCTTTTTTAAAATTAAAAACCAAAACAATTAACCTGTGAGGATAGAGTTTTATACTGTACTTATTTTTGATACCTGTTGTATAAAAGGAAGCAGAATGTATCAATGGTCAATTTGAATAAAAAGTTTAAAAATGGCTACCTAAAAAAGTTTAAACATTTCAAAGCATAAAATTTTTCTTCTTTTAAACATCTGGAATATTACCATTTAAAATCTTACTTGGAAGAGTCCAATATAAAAAAGAGTTTAATAGGGCCTTCTTTTGTACCATAAAGTTAAAACATCACTACTAAACCTATAATGCTTTTCAACACGTTAAATAAAATTTGCTCAAAACACTTTCAATTTGTGTGTGTGTGTGTGTGTGTGTGTGTGTGTGTGTGTGTGTGTGTGTAGAGAAAGGATAGGGAATGAGATGGGGCACATGCAAAAGGAGAAAAGAAAGTATCTGTCCTTGCCTAGGTTCTATTTGTGACGCCTTCTCATCTCCAGTAGTTCTGTAGTGCCCAGTTCTTTATTGTATGCTCATAGCTTGCATCCTGACCCTTTTCTAAAAGGGTGAAAAGGGGGAAAATGAGAAAGAAAAAGTGTCCAAGTGAAATAACTGAATTTCAAGTTGAAAAGATCTTTCTGTTTTCTATACCTTAAGCTAACTACAGAAGCATTTTGGCTTGGATTTGCTTTCTCAATACCTGAACTATTATCCTCATTAGAGGTCTCAATACACTAAATTCACTATGGTTTTCTGGGGTTAAGGAATTGCATTTACTTAATATAATTAAGAAACCTACTTGTATGAACAGTATATTTATCCAAAGATACTTATAATGAGTTGTTTCAAAACTCAAAATCACCCATGTTAATAACATCCATAATTATTTCTTTACAACTTATGCTGTTATATTACATAAGAAAAATTATAAAAAGTATTTTGAATAGTCTTCAATTTGAGCTAAATAAGTAAGAGATAGAACAAATGATAGTATTTATGCTGGAAAAGATTTTTCCAGCTTTTAAATTTTTTAGTTATGGTATGACTAAGAAAAAATTGAATGTCTACATACTAGCATACATAATGAGTTGTAGTTAGGGAAATTAATATTAGCAAAAGAAAACTAAATGATTTAAAAGCAAAACAAAATAAATCCCTTCTTTCACTTTAACTCTATCTCACCTAGAAAATTCCTTATCTTCTGAAAACTCAACTCATCATATATTCCTTGGTTGGGCCAAACAGCAAAGTGAGGTTAGGAAAAATCACAGGGAGACCTCATTTTAAGGAGAAATGATCACTGATCTCACCTTAAAATTCATGTTCACTAGTCTTAAATAGCCCTCAGCAATCTTATGTTGTTACTGCATTTTTCTATTTTCCACGCCAGCAGTTTCACAACCTTTACTTTTTCTTTAGCTTCTAACATTTCTCTCTCCTGCTCACTCTCAGATAATGATCTTCCTTCTTATTTCAATACAAGATGGGGGAATCAGAAGAGAACTACTTCATCTCCCTCTTACCAAAGCTACCCCCATGTACATCGCCATTTCTTCTTTTATAGTAGGAAACTACGTTCCTCTTTCCACTTTCATAATCAATCCTATTACCCTGGAACATGATAGGACTTGACTTCTACAGTTATCCTACCTTTTCCTTTTGCCTTCATCTCCTACCCTTCTACTAGACCATTCTCAATAGCGTAACAATAGGATATAATATCTCCTATTAAAATGTATTCTTATGTAGTCCCCACATCCTAAATATGGTCCTACTTCTTTGCTCTACCTTTCACTAAAACTTTCAGAGGCTTCTATGTCTAGACTCTCCACTTACCTCTTTACTTTTCTCCCAACCCACTCCAAGCAGGTTGTCTTCCCCATATCTCCACAGAAACTGTTCTTGTCGGAATCCCCAGTGTTATGCTTCTAGCTAATTCTAATATGGTCATTTCGTCCTTCTCTCTCTCTCTCTCTCATTTTAACAGCCAGCAGTTAGACTGCTCTTTCTTGAAACATGTTCTTCTATCTTAGATTTCTGCTAGTATTCTTGTTATCTCAGGAAACTCTCCCATGGCAAATTTGGTCTCCTTTGGTAAATTTGCTAGCTCTTTCATATTTAAAAGAACCCCTCTTCTTAACATGTTACTTCTTCAATTCCCTCAGTGTTTACACACCTATTACAGCTTTAAAATTACATACTGATGTCTTCCAAATTTGTAACTCCATACTCAAACTTTCTGAGTCCACACTCCTACATTTAACTCTCTATTCATTGTCACCTGAGTGATTGATAGGTTTGTCGGCATCAGTAGTGAAGAAAAACAAGTGTCCAAAACTCTATCTCTCTGTTATGAATGAAGGTTTTTTTGGTCCTCCATATTCAAATTCATTAATTGGAGCTCTAGCCCCCAACGTGATACTATTTAGAGATGGAGTTTTGAGGAGGTAATTAGAGGTAGATAAGGACATGAGAGCAGAGCCCTGGTCTAATTGGGTAAGTGTCTTTTTAGAAGAAACACTGAGTGCTATTTCCCTAACTTTTTTACTCCTTGTTTCTGCTTATGAGGGTATAGAAAGCAACAGTCTACAAATCTGGGAAACAGAGCTCTCACCATGAATTTAATTAACCTAAGCCTTGATCTTGGATTTCCCAACCACTGAAGCTGTGAGAAATATTTAGTTATTTAAGCTACCTAGATTATGACAATGTTATGGCAGTCTGAACAGACTAATACACTCCTTTTTGCCTGCCAAACTTCTCATTTTCACACTATTCATTTTGATAAGTGGCACAAGTACTTATGCACTTGGTCAAGCCAGAGAACATAGGGTCATCTTGATTTTCTTTTCTACTGTTTTCATCCAAATTTACAAGCAAATCCTACCAAGTCTTCAAAATACATTCTGAATCTTGAACATTTTTTGATACCTTAGCTGCTACCAATGTAGACCCAGGCTTTCTTGTGTTTATTGACTATTGCAGAGTCTCCTAATGAGTCTTCCTGATCCTACTATTCTCTATCTACAACTTGAGTTCCAACACAACATACTCCACTCAGCAACAAAAATATCCTCTTAACAAATCAGTCAAAATATATTGTTTCCTCTGCCTGAAATCATTCATCATATCTCACGACATTTAGAATAAAATTCAACTTTCCAAATGTGACCTGAACATTCTTCATAATATTCTGGACATTATTTATTTCTACTTACTTCAAATTTGTTCATTTCCTCTTCTCTGATGATACTTACTGCTTCTAGGTGTGCTTACATAGTTCTTGTTTTGAGACTTCCCTCAGAACTTTCCAGGACTTACTTCCTCACTGCATTTAGGTCTCTGTCTAAATTTTACCTTCTCGTAAAAGGCTGCCTTGAATAATTTATCTGTGTCACCAATCTGCTTTTCTTTCTCCCTTACCCTGTTTTATTTCTATCCATAGTACTTGTAGTAACTAATTGAAAATCAGTCCTCCCTTTCACCAGAATATCAACTCTAGGAGGATAAGACTTTGTTTTATTTATCACAGAATTTTTGTCTTGTTTTCTTTTGTAAATTTTCAGTCTATAAAAACACTCCCACCGGAGCAGATACTCCATAGATATGTGTTGAGTAAGTAAATGTATGAGGGAATGAACAGACTCAAATGATTTGTCAAATTGGAAAAATTGCTACTCATGCATTTTAAAATCTGAAGGCTGCTTTAAAAGTGTAGTCTTCAGAATATTAAAAACTGTTAGAGAAAAGAAACAGATCATCTATAAAGGAAAGTCCATCAGAATCATGGCAGACTTCTCAACACAAACTTTCAAGTCAAGAAGATCTTGGAATGAAGCATTTCAAGTCCTGAAAGAAAACAACTTCCAACCCAGATTGAAGTACCCTGCAAAGCTGTCTATCAAAATTAACAGAGAAATGAGATACTTCCACAACAAAGAACAAATGAAGAAATTCATGACCACCAAACTAACACTACAACTGGTACTGAAAGATATTCTAAACAGAGATAAAAATGACCACAATCCCAAAAATAACAGAAAGAAACCACCAGGCAAGCCAAGCAATTAAACAAAGGCTAAAAACAGGGAACCAACGGTAGGAAAGCAACATGACAAAGATAAGTCAATATATATCAGTTATAACCGTCAGTGTTAATGGTCTCAATTCACCAATCAAAAGACACAGACTGGCAGAATGGATCAAGAAGCAAGATCCAACAATATACCACATACAAGAAACACATTTAATTAAAAAGAAGTTCATTGACTGACAGTCAAAGGGTGGAAAACAATACTACTTGTGATGGGAACACAGATAAAAGCAAGAGTAGTTATTCTATTCACAAAGTGAATTTCAAGCCAAAACTGATTAAGAGAGATAAAGAAGGTTACTACATCCTTGTAAAGGGAACAATCCAAGAGGAAGGGATAACAATCATAAATATATACGCAACAAATACCAGTGATCCAACTGTATAAAACAAATATTAATGAACATGAGAAATCAAATAAGCAATAATACAATTGTGTTGAGGGATCTCAGTACCCCACTGTCACAGAAAGACAGATCAACTAGACAAAAAATCAACAATGAACTGAACCAAGTTTTGAACAAATGGACTTAGTAGAAGTTTATAGTGTTCCACCCCAAAACATCAGAATACACATTCTTCTCAGCTGCACATGGGATATTCTCTAAAATGGACCTAATACTAGCCCATAGAATATACTTAAGTAAATGCAAAGGGATTGAGATATTCCCATGCATGTTACATGACCACAGCGTAATGAAATTGGAAATTAATGGCAAAAGAAACTGCAAAAACTCCATAAACACATGGAAATCAAGTAACAGGCTCCTGAATAGCTAATGTGACACAGGTGAAATTAAAGAAGAAATTAAGCAACATCTAAAATCAAACAAAAATGTAGATACAGAATACTGGAACCTGTGAGATGCAATGAAAGCAGTCCTAAGAGGGAAATTTATAGTGTGGAATCCTCACATTAGGAAAACAAAATGAATACAAATAAACAGTCTAATATTGCACCTTAAGTTCCTAGGAAAAAGAATTGCAAATCAAGCCCAAAACCCATACAAAGATCAGAGCACAAATTAAATCCATTGAGATTAAGAAAACAAAACAAAGAATTAATGATTCAAAGAGTTGGTACTTTGAAAGAATAAATAAAATTGATAAACCTGTATCCAACCTTATCAAAATTAAAAAAAGGAAAGAAAAAACTCAAATTCATGCAATAGGGAATGAAAAGGGTAAATCACCAAAGATCCTGTGGAAATTCAGAAGATCATCAATAGCTATTTCCCTTCTGGGTATCTTCTGGAAGAAATAAACACATCATGCCACAGTGATATATGTGCACCCACATTTATTGCAACAAATTTGTAATAACTAAACCTTGGAAACAGCCTGAATGCCCATCACCACAGAATGGGCACAAAAGAAGTGGTATTTTTATACAATAGAGTACTACTCATCCATAAAGAAGAATGAACTTTAGACTTTTATAGGTAAATGGATAAAACTTGAGACCATACTCATAAGTGAAATGTCAGACTCACATGTAAATGCCATATTGTCTCTCTGGTGTAAGAAATTGAAAGAGTAAATAAGTTCTAAAATGTACAATAGTTATTGTGAAATGGAAAGAAATTGTTTAAAAGGAAAAAAGAAGTAAGATGTGGGGGAAGGGGAAAGGAAGGAAGGGAAAAGGGAGAAAATGCAAGTTAGCTATATTATTAGTGTCTCTTATTCATTGAAAATGAAGGTTTGTGCTAATATCAACTGGAGAATTTTTTATGCCCGTATCTTGTACTCTGAGTAACTACTTTGAAAATGACAATATGCAACGTATTAATTCATGCTCTTCTCCTATTAAATTGTTATGAAATTCTGTTTTACCATTTTCCATAAAATAAAAAGAATGTGTTCTTTTAGTGACTGGAAATTTAAAAAAGCCTCTCAAGCTTAGATATAAAGCATCCAGGTCTAGATCCTTGCAAATGGAGGATACTTCAGTGGCAAGAGGAGCAGTATCAGCAAAGCTTACACCTATAGCACGAAAGTGGGTTAAAAGAAGAAAGTGAATTTACATTTGCTGTTTGAATCCTTGGTTAAAATCAGAGTGAAAGAGGTAGGTTTTACTCAGCTGACCTCAATCTTCTCACCCCTATACCTTTTGAGCCAGAGTTTTTACATTCTATTTGGCATTTCCTGAAGACAATTCTAGTGCTGCTTCTGACCCCAGTAGACATGATCAGTTCGTTCCCTTCTCTTCCAGATTTTAACTCACTACTTAGTTCAAGTTTTACTGTCATTTATTTTCCTCCATTTTGAATTCTGATATTGACATTGCCCTCCTGTAGGATCCTGCATTATTTCCCAAAATGCAGTCTTTTATCATATTTCTTACCTGGCCTATATTCTATGTATAAATACATTACCATTTATATAAAAAAAAGGCCATCTCTTCAAATTAAAATATTAACCATTTTTAAATGAAAGCATTAATTTGAAGAAATAGCACTTTGAGTTGTAAAACTGTGCTACTGAGAATAGAATAAAGTATGTTTTATCTATAATAAGTAGTGGATCTAAAAGTTACACTAAGCGGTTTATCTAATCATAGCCTCAAATATATCTTTGGGTACTGAATGCGTATAATTGGAAGTAGGAATAAAAGGGCAAGAACTGAATTATCACATCTAAATTAGCTGCTCAAACAATCAAATCACTTGTGAACTATCTTGGTCATGATAATGCACATTGGTACCCTTTAATGACATGCTAGGACAAATGCTCAGAACAACTAATTCTTTCCATGGTTGGTAGGTTGGCCTTGAGCAACAAAAGACAACTGGATTTATTTTGTTCTGGCAGCAGCTCAGTAGGAACATAAACTAGCAATGCTAGGGAACAGAAGGTCTATGAAGGAAAAGAGGTTCCACTTGTATACTATACTAAGCCCTCAAATGCCAACTGCATTTAAACCAGAAGCAGTGTAAGTGGTAAACATTAACATTTTCAAAGAATTTGTCTAAAATTAATGGCAGAATCTATAAAAGGTGACTTTGAATAATCCTTCCCAGAAAACCTGTAAAAGTTTTATAAAATATGCTACAAAAATGACTCACAGTAGATGTAATTACAGTGCAACCTTGGAAACTGATGTAAAAAATTCAGCTGCCAGCATTTTAACGGCCACCTAATATATGGGTTGTTTGATTGGACTCTTTGGGCAAAACTGCAAAATTCCTAACCCATTGCTGCTATATATTTTATCAGGACCAAATTTAGCTACTTTCATTTTTTAAAATGGCACTTCAGACATCACAATGAATCAAGTCAGTGTTGCTTAATTGCTTGCATATATTACAACTTAATCCATTTCCCCAAACACTAACTTAACTACTTATTATTTATTTTTATTTTTTTAGGACAGCAGTAGAGTTCTTATTCCTGAACTATGAAATCTGGAAAAATCATTGCTTTCTTAACAGTAACAACAACAAACTGTAAGTATCAAGAGCAAAATTTCTTCTTTTATGTAGTCAGCAACTGTTTTTTGTTTGTCTGTTTTTTTCAAACCTTCCTAATTTACCAGTTTTTCATAAAGTCAATTTCATTCCAGTGTTTTGTTTTTAATTGTAATGAAGTATTTTGGAGGTGTGGAGAAAAGCCCTGGGCCTTGTGCCACAGCTGAACCCTGTACCTTTGGCTTTCATTAGAATAATCAAAATTCACATCAGAATAACAACTAAAGCTAAACAAATGTGTCAGCTTTTAAAAGGTACTCTTCTATTATAATACGTTTAGTCTATAGTCATCTTCATCCTAATCTTTGATCTTATAGGCTGTCACCTTTGGAAAATTGAATACAAATTGAATATTTGTAAAATGCATTCTATGCTAATGTCACTGTAAGTGTGTGATAATTAAATGACCTTAACAATGAATCTTTCAGAAGAGACCACTTCCCCTGTAGTGTAATGGAATAATAAGGTCATCTCTTCCCCTGGCTTACCTGCATGGTAGATAAACAAATATAACGTTTTCTTCAAAGCAACACCCATCCCAATCACAGGTTAAAGACTGCATGGTTAAAAAAAAATGCTCTATCACTCTTCTTCCAGATTAGCAATTATGACTATCAGCATTATCCAAACACAGTAGCCACACAAAGTAAGGTGAGCCCTCAGTCTAACCTCTGCATTTCATATCCTCTTTATTCTAAGACTTAAATTGCAAACAAGCAGAGATTTTATCTTGATAATCTATATTTTTTAGCAAATATTTGTCAGATTGATTCTGTTTGTTCAGTCAAAACAATGCCTCATCTTATTATATGGTGCACTCTGGCAGAATACATTTTGATTTACTTATAGAAAACTAAAAAATTAATTTTGAAGTTCAAATAATATGAAGTATTCCAAGAAGGAGGGTTGGTGGTGAGACTTTCAAATAAGTCAATAGTAATGAAAACTCTCTGTTTCCACAATTCCAAATTTCATAATTATAAGTATTAAAATCCAAACTCTTCTACATAAGGTCATTTCCATTGAAGCATGCCTGCAGTTGCTACATGAAATTGAATTATCCAAGACTCAAGTAACCTATTTTATGTATTAGAATATTTTCCTCCTAATCCAGTGAGCAAATTTTTATAATTCTCATAGTCCAAAATGCTAATCTGGAAGAAGAGTAATAGAGTATTTTTTAACCATCCAATCTTTTATCTGTGGTTGGGATGGGTGTTGGTTTGAAGAAAATGTTATATTTGTATAACTACCAAGCAGGTAAGCTTGGAGAAGAGGTGACTTTGAAGTAGAGCAAATACTGAGTTCAGAAGTCATTTCAACTGCAAAAGCTGCTTAAACCTTTAGGTTAAACATGTTTTAAGTTGTTGTGATTAGAAATTGGAAGCCCTAAGCCAATTTAGCCAGCTAATTTTCATATATACTACTCAACAACCTAAATTTCAGGATGACAACTTTACTTCAAAAGTCTACAGAGTATGAAAGATGTGGAATGCTTTTTGTTTCCAACAAAGTCCCAGATATTAATAGAATTCATATGCCTGCAAAGTTGTAACACCTTTGAAGTTTATTCTCATCTCAAATAACTTGGAGGCAGGTTTCTTAGAGTAATAAAAACAATCAAATTACTATGCAAAAAAACATTAATAGAACTTCTATTACTGAATTTTCTAACATACATGCTAAAATGTTGACAATACAGATCCTTCTTTCATTATTTGGCACTCCATACCCCTAGGTGCTGAGGATCAAATTCAGGGTTTCACATATGCTAGTCCAGGACTCAGTCACTGATATGTTCTAAAGTCTTTTACTTCAGTTTTAAAACTCATGGGGTTCAGGACATACTACCTTAAAATATGGCATCTTGGCCTACTGAGTATTTTAAGCTCATCTGAAAGACGACAGAATGGAGCATCTAATCTTCCCTGGCCTTCTCCCCTAAAAGAAGTCAGAAGCCTCCCATATGAGAGGTGCTTCACTGTCCCCATACTTAGACAAAATGAGTGTTTTTATCATTAGCCACAGAAGGACAGTGAGACAAATTGGAACAGGCCTTGTTATTTCCCCTGTTTACTACATTTACTTCATACTCTGGGGCTTATCATACTTTCCCATTACTTTTCACTTTTCATCAAAACCAATTTAAGCATTTCAGATTTAACAATTTCTCTAAGTATTCATTTCCTTATGAAGATTCCCATGTCCCATAAAATTCATATTAAATAAATGTGTGTGTGCTTTTCTCTTGTTAATTTGTTTTTTGTTACAGATGTCCCAGAGAAGAACATAGAAATGTGGAAGAGAAACATTTTCCTCTCTGCAAAAGTAAGAGTGAAGAATGATTTTTCTCCAGCTCAAAAATATCAAGCACAGAACTATAGCACTCTGCATTGGCCTCTGTTGACATTCCATGAGTTTAAAAGATGACAATAAAGCTGCCGGCATAACAAGGAAGATTGTAAAAAGAAACTGTCTACCCATTTGGTTTAAAATTATTTTTTAAAGTGAATGATTGATGATGTGACATTAAGGATTACAACAAAAACAATGTTGAAGTATGTCAAACTGCAGGACTCTTTCCCAAAGAGAATCTCATCATAAGCATGCTCCTGAGATGGGGTGCTGACCATTGAAAAGGGAGCTGTGGCAGATAATTTTCTTCTCCAGAAATAGGGAAGAGGAGCATAATGGAAAAAAAAAAAAGATATCACTTTGAATAGGCATTAGAAGAAAATGTTCTGATCTAGACAACAATAACAACAACAACAAAACCACTTTCCATACTGTCTTATTTACTTTTCATTCATTGCTGGGACAAAATACCCAATACCCAAAGTTAAGGAAGGAAAGGTTTTTAGCTTACACTTTGTAGAGATTTCAGTCTATAATCAGTTGGCTCCAAAGTAGCGTTGCATGCCAGAGGGGCAACAGTTTAAGGTGGAAGAAGACAGCAAAAACAAGAACGAAAGGGGAGGGAGCAAGCCTCTTTCTGCCCTTATATTGTACCCACTTTAGGATAGGTCCTTTACATCCACACCATCCCCATGCCCTCCTGTTTCACAGGATGAGGTTGTTTACAAAGTGAGGATGCTGGTCCCCTGCTGATTTGAGCTGGAATGCTGTAACTCTGTTACCTGAGGTGAAGGGATGAAAACAAGAAGTCCAGGTTTAACAAGCTATCTTCAAAAAGCCCATCCCCCATGACTGCATGAGATTTTGAGGGGACATCCAGACACAAACAATAACATACATTTTACAAATTCTAACGAACCAGAAGAGTTAAGGGTATTAGGGAAATGAAGGTCTTTGATAATCTCTACTTTGGTGTATGCCCAGATTCATAATGATCAGCAATAAAACTAGACATATCTTTAAAAGATGTTTTAAAATTTGGGGACAAAGAAAAGCTGGTTATGAATTTTGTGATAAAGAGTAAAATCACATTTATACCTTTTGAAGCACTATGAGAAGTGTCAGAAAAATAACAACAACAGCAATAATGTGCATAACAAGGAGGTTCAGGGGAGGGACAGGGAATAAAAAAACAACAATTAAAGAGGTAAAAAACAATGAAAAGGGAGATTTTGCAAATGAGAATGGGAACAAGAGTTGGAAGTGCGAGGTTGTTTGATCCCGGTTAACAAACAAACAAACAAACAAAAGAGTTGGAAGAAGCAGGGAAGGCAGAGTGGTTTAGAGTATAAAAAAAAAAAAGAATTAAGATGTATTATGTATGTGTACCAACTCCTCACAATAAATGTAATCAATATCTACTGAAAACATGTACTAATAAAAAAAAAAACCCTCGTCTTGGTTCACTTCACAAGGAAGAAAAACACTTCTGAATACATTGTCTTGATTGATTGCCACCCTAAATATGGACTACCTAGTACTTCTGTTTTACAGAAAAGGACATTAAGGATTTAAAAAGATTACTGGTGGTTGTCTCTCCACAAAGACATTTGTCATAAAAAATATATATACACTGGGGTTGCGGAAAGTCCTGGAGATTGAATCCAGGGTCTTTTCACCCAGCTATATCCCCAGCTCTCTCCCTTTTCTTTTCTTTTTTCTTTAAAAAATTTTTTTTTTAAAGATAGAATGTTGTAGCTAAATCACCTCGGTTGGGTTTGAATTCTAATCCTCTCGCCTCAATCTACCAAACTACTGGGATTACATGCATGTACCACCATGCTTGGCTTCACTTAAAATTTTTTTATTTTGTTTTCTTTTTAATTTAAAAAAAAAAACAGAAAAAAAAGGTAGAAGTAATACAGAATTTTTTAAAAAGTCAGTAAGAAATCAATACTAGTCAATATATTACATATTGTTATCTTAGAAGTAGTTGTTCAAGTTTCGAGATCTAGACATAAAAAATGATCAGCCAATCAAACAATGACAACACAAACTATTCTTTTCAATGAACTAATAGAGAATTAGTATAGTTCAAATTAGAAAAGTACTACATTCATAGAGTTGGAAAATTTGTTGGATCAAAGCTATGCTATGTTACATTTTACACTACATTTTACTTCTTTTGTTCCATGCCAGGATTTTAATGACTTTTTTAAAACAAAAGAAATATTTCAAATATCTGACCATTTGTTTCAAAATGAGACAACTGGCAAACCCTAATTTAGATAATTTGCAGGAATAGACCATTGTCTCTAACTCAGCCTCATTCCAAATTCAGAAAACTTTGCACTAATATACATATTCCCAAAAAGGGATAGCTTTCTGAACTCCATCAAGTGCCCAAATTGTGATGGAAATACAGGTAAAAGAATGAGATGGAGATTGCCAAGTGGAATAATATTCTTTTTTTTTTTATTTAAGAGAAAAAAAGATACATATAAGAAAGACCAAAAGCAAAAGAGACAAACAAATGACTAGAGTAAATGCACAACAGTAACATTACGGGCTTACAAAACAGGATGATAGAAATTTGACAATGGTTGCAATATTGCGTCTCGTTATCTTCAAAATGGTTGTTTACATTAACAGATATAGACATGTAACATTGATCTAATTGTATGAGTATTAACTGTTCTTTCTCGATAACTAATACATTCAGCAGTACGTTCGTTCTGGTCATCTTACATATACATATATACAGATTTACATCTTTTCTTTTTCCCTTTGCTCTTTCCCCCTTTTCCCTTCCCAATTACTTTTGCTTTTCGAGCTGTTTTCTACTCTTACATAGTATTTATTATAGATTTTGGATCATATATACTTTTTCAGTTTCTTACACTAGGGAGACAATACAGTATTCACACATGTGGGTTTGAATTATCTCACTTATGGGTATGGTCTCAAATCGTGTTCATTTACTTATAAAAGTCTCAATGCAATCTTTCTTAATAGCTGAGTAGTACTCCATTGTATAAAAATACCACATCTTTTTTATCCATTCCACAGTTGATGGGCACTTGGGTTGTTTCCAAGATCTGGCTATTACAAATTGGGTTGCTATAAACATGGGTGCACAGATATCACTGTGGTATGATTTCAGTTCTTCTGGGAAAATGCCCAGAAGTAGGATACCTGGGTTGAATGGGATCTCTAATCCTAACTTCTTGTGGAATCTCCAAACTGACTTCCACAGTGGTTGCAGAAGTCTATACTCCCACCAACAGTGGAGAAGAGTTCCTTTTTCCCCACAGTCCCTCCAGCATTTGTTGTTGGTTGATTTTATAATCTTGGCCATTTTTTCTGCAGTCAGATGGAATCTCGGTGTTGTTTTAATTTGTATTTCCCGAATGACCATTGATGTTGAACACTTTTTCATATATTTATTTGCCATTTGTATTTCTTTCTCTGAGAAGTGTGTATTCATCTTAGATGCCCATTTTTGGATTGGGTCCTTGAATTTTAGGGGCCTGATTTCTTTTAATTCTTTATTTGTTTTAGATAGAAGTCCTTTGTCTGATGGACAATTGGTTAAGATATTTTCCCAGTTTGTGGGCTTTCTTTTTATTCTGTTGGAGATTTCCTTTGACAAGCAAAAACTTTTTAGTAAGGTGAGATCCCAGGTGTTGATTCTGGGAAGTGTTTCCCATGCAATTTGATTTTTGTTCATGAACTCTCTGCCTACTCCTCTGTCATCAAGATTTTTACCTACTCTGTCTTTTAGTAAGTTTAGTGTCTCTGTTTTAATATTCAGGTCTTTCATCCATTTTGACTTTATTTTAGTGCATGGTGATAGGCATGGATCTAGTTTTAGTTTACGGCATATAGAAATCAGTTTTTCCAGCACCATTTGTCAAAGAGGCTATCTTTCTTCCAATGTACTTGTTTGGGCCCTTTGTCAAAGATGAGGTGGCTAAGTGTGTTTGTAGTTGTGGCTGTATCTTCTAATCTATTCCATTGATCTTCAGATCTGTTTTGATTCCAGTACCATGCTGATTTTATCACAGTGGCTTTGTACAATACTTTCAAGTCAGGGATTGTGATGCCTCCTGCATTACTTTTGTTGCCCAGAATTGCCTTTGCTATTCTAGATCTTTTCTGGTTCCACATGAATTTCAGGAATGCTTTCTCTAGTTCTGTGAAGTAGGCAAGTGGTATTTTGATTGGGATTGCATTAAATCTGTATAATAATTTTGGGAGAATGGCCATTTTCATGATGCTTGTTCTTTCTATCCATGAACAGGAAATATCTCTCCAATTTCTGAAATCTTCGATTTTCTTCTTTAGAGAAATGTAATTTTCACTGTATAGATCTTTGACTTCCTTTGTTAGATTGATTCCTAAGTATTTCAGTTTTTTGGATGTTATAGTGAAGGGTGTGGTTTCCCTTGTTTCTCTCTCCGTGACTTTGTGTTTGTGTACAGGAATGCTATTGATTTTTGAGTGTTCACCTTGTATCCAGCTACATTACTGAATTTGGTTATTCCTCCTAGAAGTCTTCCAATGGATTTTTGTGGGTCTTCTATGTAGAGTATCATATCATCTGCAAATAATGATAATTTTACTTCTTCCTTTCCTATCCTTATTCCCTTTATTTCTTTTTCATGTCTAATTGCTCTAGCTAATATTTCCAGAGCTATATTGAATAGGAGTGGTGATAATGGACATCCTTGTCTTGTTCCTGATTTTAGGTTGAAAGTTTTCAGTTTTTGTCCATTTAGTAAGATGTTGGCTGTTGGTTTATGATATATGGCTTTTATCAGGTTGAGGTAGAGACCATCTATTCTGATTTTCTATAGGGTTTTTAATCATGAATGGGTGTTGGATTTTGTCGAAAGCTTTTTCTGCATCTATTGAGATGATCATGTGATTCTTGTCCTTGGTCCTGTTGATATGGTATTTTACATTTATTGATTTGCATATGTTGAACCATCCCTGCATTCCTGGGATGAACACCACTTGATCATGGTGTATAATCTTTCTGAAAGCTTTCTGTATTCTATTTGCCAGTATTTTATTGAGGATTTGTGCATCTATGTTCATTAGGGAGATTGGCCTGTAATTTTCTTTTTTGGTTGGGTCTTTTCTGGTTTTGGTATTAGGGTAATACTTGTTTCCAGGAATGAGTTATGGAGACTTACTTCCCTTTCAATTCCTTGGAAGAATTTGAGGAATGTTGGCATTAAGTCTTCCCTAAATTTCTTGTAGAATTCAGCAGTGCATCCATCAGGGCCCGGGCTTTTCTTTGTTGGTAGGGTCCTAATTACATTTTCAATTTCATTAGCTGAAATTGGGTTATTCAGCAGCTTTACATCTTCTTGACTCAGCTTTGGTAATTCATAGGTTTTTAGGAATCTGTCCATTTCTTCTGTGTTATCGAATCTATGTGAGTAAAGTTTTTTGAGGTAGGTGTTGATGATCTTCTGTATTTCCACTGGGTCTGTAGTGATTTTACACTTTTCATTTCTTATTGCATGAATCTTAGTTTTTTCTTTCCTTTTTTTTGATAAGGTTGGCTAGAGATTTATCAATTTTATTTATTCTTTCAAAGAACCAACTCTTTGATTCATTCTTTGTATTGTTTTTTTAGTTTCAATTGCATTAATTTCTGCTCTAATCTTGATAATTTCCTCCATTCTTTGGGCTTTGGACTTGACTTGCTCTACTTTTTCTAGAAGTTTGAGGTGCAGCATTAGGTTGTTTATGTGTGTTCTTTCCATTTTTCTGATGTGGGAGTTTAGTGCTATAAATTTCCCTCTGAGGACTGCTTTCATTGTGTCCCACAGGTGCTGGTAATTTGTATTTGCTTTTTCATTCCATTGTAGATATTGTTTAACTTCTTCTTTAACTTCTTCTGTGACCCATTGGTTATTTAGTAGTGTTTATGTGGCTATTGTAGGTTTTTTTGTCATTCATTTTCAATTTTACTGTGCTGTGGTCAGATAATATGCATTGAATTATTTCTGTTCCTTTGCATTTATTTAAGCATGTTTTGTGGACCAGTATATGATCTATTTTAGAGAATGACCCATGTGCAACTGAGAAGAATGTGTATTCTGATGTTGTTGGGTGGAACACTCGGTACACATCTACTAGGTCCATTTGTTCGCAAGTTTGATTCAGTTCTGTTATTTCTTTGCTGATTTTTTGTTTGGTTGATCTGTCTTTCTGTGACAATGGGGTATTAAGGTCTCCTGTTATAACTGTATTATTGTTTATTTGGTTTTCCATGTCTATTAAGAATGGTCTTACATAGTTGGGTGCTCCCATATTCGGTGCATATATATTTATGATGTCTTCCTCTTGAAGTTTTCCCCTAACAAGTATGTAGTGACCTTCTTTATTTTTTTGATCATTCTCGGTTTGAAGTTTGCATTGCCTGCTAACATAATAGCTACCCTTGCTTTTTTCTGGGCTCCTGTTGCATGGAGTATTGTTTTCCAGCCTATGATTTTTAGTCTGTGAATTTCCTTTTGAGTGAAATGTGTTTCTTATACACAGCATATTGTTGGGTTTTGTTTCTTAACCCACTGTGCTAGTCTGTTTCTTTTTTTTGGTGAGTTGAGACCATTTACATTGATTGATATAACTGATATGTACTGGCTCATCCCTGTCATGATATCTTTCTGTTGTTGGTTTTCTACACTTTCTGTTTAATTATTTGCCCTGCTTAGTGGTTTCCTTTTGTTGTTGTTCTTAAGATTGTGGCTATCTTTGTCTCTTTCTAGAGTGTCTTTCAGTACTCTTTGTAGTGTTGATTTGGTGGTCATAAATTTCTTCAGTTCTTCTTTGTCATGAAAGTATCTTTTTTCTCCATCAATTTTTAAGGATAGTTTTGCAGGGTACATCAGTCTGGGTTGAAAGCTGTTTTCTTTCAGGATTTGAAATACTTCACTCCACGTTCTTCTTAACTTAAAGGTTTGTGTTGAGAAGTCTGCTGTGATTCTGATAGGCTTTCCTTCATAGGTGATCTGTTTCTTTTCTCTGACAGCTTTTAGTATTTTGTTCTTGTGCTGTATTTATGATACCCTTATGATTATATGTCTGGGTGAAGATTTATTTTGGTTATGGTTAATTGGGGTTCTGTATGCCTCAGTTACATGTATTTCAGATTCTCTTCCCATGTTTGGAAAGTTTTCTGCTATTATTTCTGTGTATAGTCTTTGCAGGTCATTAGTATTGAGCCCTGCTTTTTCATTGATGCCTATTAATCTTGTGTTATTTCTCTTGGCATCATCTTGCAGCTGTTGAATTGTTGTTTCTTTTTTCCTTACTATTTTTAAGAGATCTTTTCTTTTGTGTCCATAAGCTCCCATGCTGTCTTCAAGATCTGAGATTCCATCTTCAACTTCATTCAAGTGGTTTTTCAAACTTTCCATGGAATTTTTCATTTCCTGCATTTCCTTTTGCATCTGTTTCATGCATTCTGTTTATGTCTTATATTGTTCATTCAAAGTTTCCATCAGTTTCTTAAGTTCTTCAATTTTTATCTTGGTCTTCTTTAGATACACACATTTCTTTAATAATGATTGTCATTTCATTTCTTAGCTGAGAGATTTTTTCTGATTTCAATTTCTCTATAGCTTCACCAAGCTGTTTCTTTACTGCATTTTCTATCATTTCAGAAAGTTCAGTTGTGTGACCCCCAGTGTCTTCCATTTCAGAGTCTCTTGGGTTTGTTCTCAGTGGGCTGGGGGATTGAGACTGCCTCTTGGTCTTTCATTATGTCATTTTCTTGTGGGACCTGTGTGGCTCTGTGTCCTGCAGGGTTGACCAGGCATTCCCTGATGGGTTACAGTGAGTCATGGGACTGGTTAGAGCTGGATCCTCTGCACAGCTAGTGCAGGCACACTCCTGAAGATTGCTGCTGAAGCCTCTGCATTACTGGATGGGGGTTGAGCCCTCCCAGACCCAGGAAACTAAGTGGAACATGCTTCGGAGTGTGGCACCACACAAACCCTGAGTTTGGCTGCAAGGAGTTTAGAGCCTCTGGAGTGCCAGGCAGCCTGGGTGAGTCCCAGGCCTACAGTGAATAATATTCTTGATTAAT
The DNA here is from genome assembly GCA_004363535.1 of Dasyprocta punctata. Lineage (NCBI taxonomy): Eukaryota > Metazoa > Chordata > Mammalia > Rodentia > Dasyproctidae > Dasyprocta > Dasyprocta punctata. Next base: position 34,786 of record RJWM01001170.1, read on the forward strand.
CACAAGGTTCTAAGTTTCTCATACTTTCAGCTGTGACTCTAAGTTTTTCCCAAAATGAGAGAAATTTGCTCTGGTGAGTGTAGCTCCAATTCTGTTGTTGGGAATTGCACAGGAAAAAAAAAGCTATTATTATTATTGTTGAATGACACTAGGCTATTTAAATAATTCTTAGAAAGGCTTAAGGTGTAGTTCAGAACTCTTTTCATTGATTTTTCTTCAGCTGTTTACTGGGCAGTGTTTCTGTATTATAGCAAAGACCTAGAATAGATAGGAGAAATGTTTGAAATACAATTTTTATGCTGATAATTTTTAAAAACTTTCTTCATAATTATGAATATTATATACCTTTTACTTCCAGTATTTAACACTGCAGTGTAGGAACTGGCCTACACTTTATTTTTTCCTGAGTTGAATGATATTGCCTTATAAAGAAAAGAGAACATCTTAAGCATGAACTTTACAGAAGATCATCTAACTGCTGCTACATGAACTTTCAGTGTATTGCATCCAGTATGGCACATGCATTTTTATTTGAAGCCCTCTTTACTGGTAATTTAATGCTCCCTCTAATTTTAGTGGTTTTCCCTATTCACTAGAAAGCAGTTTTTACTGATGATAATGATGATGGTCATTAGGGCCTTCGAGACTTTTAAAAGGATCCAAGAATGAATAAATAAATAAAACCATGATGACTCATTCTGCACCCAGTGCCATTAGTATAACGCACAGCTCAGCACAGTTCTTCTGCCTCACAAAACTGCTGTTCAAAAGAACGTTAAATTTCTTTTTAAAATAAAATTAGTATAATTTATTCAGAGAATACTATGAGATTACAGAATATTAGTAATCAAGTAGGCAAGCTGCAGAAAGGAAATACATTTTTACTGGGTTGATTTATTTTTGTCTGAAATTAGTCCTAGCAGAACAACAACCAGATTATGTTGGGTTCTGTGTTCATTTCTTCCTTCCCAAATGAGAAAAACCTGTCCCTTGCCTCATTTTCATATTATTTTTTATGCAATGTTTTAAGTCTTTTGAGGAATGTTTAGTTGAATTTCCTTCTAGTGCCGCTTCAGGATAAATGAAGGGGATAGGATAATGGGATCTTGTGCCATTTTTTACATTATTTAAATTATTATGTGTGGATAAATATTTCATATTCATAAAATGTGAATGTATAAACCTTGCCTTTAAATATTAACTTACAGGTATAAAGAGATATACCCAGAATTATTTTTATGAAGATATATGTAGTATTTTTCTAAAACTAGGGATGGTGTATTATGTGCCATTATGGTGCATTTTGTTTCATAAAAGATTAAACTATGGAAAATCTCCAGGTTTCAAAAAAAGGATATAGTTATGCTCATTAGGCACTGAGTTTATTAGAATAATCTCCATTATTCCCTTTATGCATTGATTTCAAAGAAACTGACAGACTTTCTAGTGACTCATGGTAAACAGCTACTTCTGTTTCCTACACAACTGTTTTCCTCTTTCTTTTTATAGTACACAGTGGAACAGGGAAAACACCTTTAAAGCATAACACAAGTGCAAGCATTTTGTGCTCAATTGTCCACAAAAGAGTCAGATTACTGTTCTTGGAATGGTGGCTAGAAGCACCCGGGACTTTCTCTTTCCTTCACAGGTTAAAGATAATAATATAAGCATCAGAGCAGCAAGGATGTTACTATACTACTTAGTCTGCAAAGAAACAATCACAAAAGATCTAAAGATTAAAAGTTAGCTTCAGAAAGGTCTTTATTTTCAACAAATCTGTATATAACAAAGATAATAAGCACGTAGTCACCTGAGATATTTGAGGAAGGAAGTAATGCATTTTAAAAGCTAACTTCTATAAAATGTTCAAAATATAATTTAATGTGCAAATATTGAATTAAAAATTATCTACAGCAAGGCTTGAAGGATAACTATGTTTTAAAATCCACTGATGGGCTTTGCAAGTCGCTTAGAATATGATAAAAGAATAGTACATCAAATTAAAATTGATTACTGGGCATCAATTCAGTCAATCATTTATATGAGACTGCCCAATGAAAAGAAAAAGTTTTATTGGCCTGAGAAAAGTAAGAATTTCCCTTTACTATTTAAATAGCAAATTAACCTATTATTTAGCTAAAATGTTCTGATTCTCAATACTGATTTGTATGATGGGAATGAAATATGTCTTACAGTTCAGATCCCTTGCTTCAGGGGCCAGCTTCATGGTGAAATATGCTAAGTTCACACTGGTGTGTTTCTGTCTCTTAGAAGAATGACTAAAATGTATTGCCTTTTCACTAAAATGCTCTGGCAACATGAAAGTTGGAACTTCCTTGAGTCAGAGCTGGTTTGGGGATGAGATTTTGGTTCCCATTTATGTGTTTAGACCATGAGCTGGATTTGCATTGAAGCTGGTCTAGATCCCATGATGCATCTCTAAAGTACAGTATTTGTGGTACTGTGCACAGAAACCTACTCACTAATATGCATGTGTAAATTACAATGTATGAACATGGTTTGGAATATATTAAAAAGGTTGTATAGTAAGAAAAATAAGTTCCTTCCTTTAAAATCAGAAGATACTTACTTAGAAAATCTTTACTCTCATAGGATTGAAAACACAGAAGAAATGGACAGATTCCTAGAAATATATGAGTTACCAAACCTGCATCAGGAAGATATAAAACTTCTGAATAATGCAATACCAGTCAACAAAATTGAAAACACAATTAAAATCCTAACCAACAAAAAAAGTCCAGGTTCTGATGGATTCCCAGACGAATTCTGTAAGAAATTTAGAGATGATTTATACCAATACTCCTCAAACTCTTTAATGAAATTGAAAGGGAAGCAATTCTCCCTAATTTATTCTGGGAAGCAAATATTACCCTGATACTAAAACCAAAGAATGACCCAAACACAGAAGAAAATTACAGTCCAATCTCTCAAATGAGCATAGATGCAAGAATCCCCAATAAAATGCTAGCAAACAGGATGCTGCAAATCATCAAGAAAATTATACACCAGGACCAACTGGGATTCATCCCAGGAATGCAAGGGATAGTTCAACATATGCAAATCAATAAATGAAATACACCATACTAACAGAGTGAAAGACAAAAATCTCATGATCATCTCAGTAGATGCAGAAAAAGTTTCTGATGAAGTCCAACACTCATTCATGATAAAAACGCTTGAAAAAATTGGAACAGATGGTCTTTACCTCAATTTGATAAAAGCCATCCAATGCAAACCAACAGCCAACATCATACTAAATGGTCAAAAACTGAAAGCTTTCACCCTAAAATCAGGAAGAAGAGAAGATTGTCCACTATCACCACTCCTACTCAATATAGTTCTGGAAACATTAGCTGGAGCAATTAGATAAGAGAGAGAATTATAAGGAATAAAAATAGAAAAGGAAGAAAAATTATCATTATTTGCAGATGATATGATACTCTATATAGAATACCCCAAAAACTCCACCAAGAGACTTATAGACCTACTAGGCAAATTCAGCAACATAACCACATACAAAGTGAATACTCAAAAGTCAATAGCATTCCTGTACACAAAAACAAACTCATTGAGAGAGAAATTAGGGAAAATGCACCCTTCACATTAACATCAACAAAATTTAATACTCAGAAATCAATCTAACATAGGAGGTAAAAGATTTATACATTGAAAATTACAGTGCTCTGAAAAAAGAAATTGAAGACGAATTCAGAAAATGGAAAGATATCCCTTACTCATGGGTAGGAAGACCCAACATTGAGAAAATGGCCATACTCCCAAAACTTTTATAAAGAATTAATGCAGTCCCAATCAGAATATCATTAATATACCTCACAGGTCTAGAGAAAACATTCCTAAAATTCATATGGAACTGTAAGAGACCTAGAATAACAAAGGCTATCCTGGGCAATAAAGACAAGGCAGGAGGTATCAAAATCTCAGACCTGAAATTATCCTACAAAGCTGCTGTAGTAAAATCAGCATGGTACTAGCAAAAAAGCAGACCTGAGGGTCAATGGAACAGAAAATACAAACACAATTGCAAACACGCTCAGCCACCTTATCTTTGACAAAGGGACCAAATATATTCTCAGGGAGAAAGACAGTCTCTTCAATAAGTGGTGTTGGAAAAACTGACTTTTTACAGGCCAAAGACTTAAACTAGACCCATGTCTATATCACCATGCACTAAAGTCAAAATGAATCAAAGATCTAAATAATAAGACAGAAACACTAAACCTACTGGGAGACAAAGTAAGTAGAAATCTCGAGGATATGGGGTAGGCTGAGTTCATGAACAAAAATCATGGGAAGTACTTCAGAGGGAATTAATCTTATTAAAAAGTTTTTGTACATTGAAAGAAATCATTAACAGAGTGAAAAGAACACCACAGATTGGGAAAAGATTTTTGCCAACTTTCTCTCAGATGAAGGACTTTTATGTAGGGCATATAAAGAACTGAAAAAAGTCAGGCCTCCCAAATTTAACGACCTAATCCAAAAATGGGCATCTGAGATGAATAGACAATTCTCAGATAAAGAAATACGATTGGCAAATAAATACATGAAAAAATGTTCAACATCATTGGTCATTCAAGAAATGCAAATTAAAACAACACTGAGATATCATCTCACTCAAGGAAGAATGGCTAACATCAAGAAATTAACCAATAACAAATGCTGGTGGGGCTGTTGGGAAAAAGGAACAATTCTCCATTGTTGGTTGGAGTGTAGACTGGCATGACAACTGTGAAAGTTAGTATGGAGATTTCTCAAAAAGGTAGGATTAGAAGTTCCACTGAAACCAGCTATTCCCCTTCTGAGTATTTTCCCAGAAGATTTGAAAACATCATACCACAGTGATACATGTACACACGTTTACAGCAGCACAATTTGTAATAGCTAAATCTTGGAAACAACCCAAATACTCATCAATTGAGGAATGAATAAAAAAATGTGATATTTTTATATTTTGGAACACTACTCAGCCATAAAGAACAATAAATTTGAGACTTTTACAGGCAAATGGATGCAACTAGAAACCATACTAATAAGTGAAATAAATCAGACTTGCATGTGTAAACATTGTATTGTCTCCCTAGTGTAAGAAACTGAAAGTGTAAATAAGATCCAAAAGTTACAATAGATATAGTAAAAGGAAAAGAAACTGCTCAAAGAAAAATTATATTGTTTGATCAGTCATGCATGCCTATATCTGGTAGCCTCAGCAATTACTTTGAGGGTAACAACATGTGGTGTAACAACCATTGCTAACTTCCTATCATCTTGTTTTGAAATTCTGTAATGCCATTGCTTTTGTTGTTGTCATTGTTGCCATTTTCCTTTATTGTTGTTTTTTGTTTGCTTGCTTTTTGATTTTTCTGTTTTCCTCTTTAAAAACAAACAAACAAACAAACAAACATATGTGGGCATATATATTGGACAAATTATTAGTGCCCTAATGTCATACAATTGTAAGCACAAAAATATTTGTGTCTTTACACACACTAACACACTTCTGCATAATTCCTAAAAGGTAGAATGATTCATTTGTGATTATTTGTCTGAGGTATCATGCTGTTCATTGATTAATCACAATTCAATATATTATAACAAATCTGTCCTCCGAAATAGCTTACTCTTTCTGTCTTTGCACTTCACACAAATTTTTATGAGGAACTAAGAATATTTTTAGATTATAAAATGCAATTTATCTTATATGTAAGAAAACTATGCCTATACCTACTATGATAAGCATTTACATTTATTTCAACCAATATGAGAATGAATTTCTGCAAATTTGGCCTGGAACTGTAAAAAGATTGATATCAGCACAGAAACCAAGACTATAGCAACATAATACATTAGACAACTTGACACATCTGAAAATTAACTGGTTACCTTCCCTATCAAATGTATCTTTCTTATTTTGGAAAATATTATCAATACACTCAGTTTCCCACTATTGGAAAGTACAGTTTTGCTCTTAATTCCTTCTTCTTGCCGCTCCACAGTTTTTGGTAGCCTGAGCCCTGTCATTTCTAATCCCTTAAAATCATGCAAATATGGTATTTCTTCCTATTCTTTACTTTTACCTTAATTTAGACCATGGTCATTTAAATGGTGCTTGTATTTCCATGAAGCTTCCTAATTTGTTCTTATGGTTTAGAACTAAAATAGCCTTCAAAATCTCATGTGTTTGGAAGGTGTTAGGAATATGGGAGCAGCATAGCTGGCTTGCCATTGGAAGGCAAGTTTTTACTGGAAGCGATGAGTACCTGGGGGCATGGCCTTAAAGAGTTTATCCCTCTCCCTAGTTACTCCTTTCATGTTTTCTGCTTCCTCTCCATCATGTCATGAACAACTGTCCCCCACCATGCCCCTCTGCCATGCTGTTCCTTCTTTGGAGCTGGCAGACCCTCAAACATGAGCAAAAACAAACCGTTCCTCTTTTAAGTTGTGGGCATCAGACATTTTCTTCTAGCAAAAAAGAAAATGACTAAGACAGATTTTTGTATCAAAGAAGTGAAATCATTGTTGTGATGCCTCCTTACCATGTGGCTCAGGAGTTTGAGAATTTGTTTATCGTAAGAGTTAGGGAAAGTTTAGAGATGCTTCCTGGAAAAGAATCCCTAAAATTATGTAAGCACAGCTTGATGTGGAATGCCTGAGAGCCCAAAAGATTAGAAAGCATACAGAAATACAGAGTGTATGTACCAGGCTCAGGAGGCTTTGGTTGGGAAGAAGTAATCCATGGGCAGTTGAACTCAAGACGATGGGTGTTATGCTCTGGAAGAAAAAATTGTCTACATTTTGCTCATTCCTGATACTAAGCAGAAAAGTGAGATTAGTCTGGGAGAGAAAATGTCATGGCAGTCCCACATGGAGGCTATGTCATGGATATTCTTGGGCACCCAGAAAGATGAAGCAAGGAGAACTGCATTGCTAGAACAATTAGCATTAATCTGAGGCCATATACAGAGAGCAATAGACAAGACGCCTTGATATGAGGAATCAATAAGACCCTACTCTCTCATGTAAGAGGTGAAAGTGAAAGACGTAACTTTGAAAAGAGCCACTGGGCATTTTTCCTGGAAAGGGCTAAGAGACTCACCTAAGGAGTTGGTTCTTTGAGATTTGGTTCATGATACCAAGCCATCCAGGCACTCAGAGGCTTCTGTAGTCTTTGTTAAAGGGGGTTTGGCTACTGCTTGAGTTCGTGGCAAATCTTGGCATCATCCACATGGTTATAATTTTTCAGGCATGCAGAATGCAAGAGTTGTGGGTTAAGGGAGATTTCAACTCAGATTTCAGAAGAAGGCATGGGAAGCCAAAGAAGGGTGTCCCCGAGGTATAGTGTGTGAAGCATTTAGGTTGAAGTTAAAAGTGTGGTGAAAACCCCCTAATGATGGAGATGCCAGAAACAATGAAAATGTGAGAAAACCTGCAAGAAGCAGGCAAAGCCAATCCAAGGGAGAAGGTAGGAGAAATGTAACCACTGGTAATGCCATAGGGACAGAGCCGCCCAGCCCCTTTGGAGTTCACATCTCACTGCAGCTTGCCCCAGGTGTTGGATATGGGGATGCAGGATTTAGTGTTTGCCCTGCTGGGTGTCAGCCTTCCTTGCTTTGGTTGTATTACTTTCTTCCCCTTGTATCTCCCTTTTGGAATGAGAATGTTTACCCTGTGACCTGCACCGTGTATGTCAGCAACATTTAAATTTTTAAAAAATTTTACAAGTGTTTATAGCTAAATTTGTCTTATATCCTAGAAGAGACTTTGAACTTGAACATTTTAGCAACGCTGAAACTGTTTAGACTCTGAATACTCTTACAGATGGGCTAAATGCATTTCGTATAAAGAGATGCACATGAGTCTTTTTGGGGACTGGTGTGGAATATTATACTTTGTATTGAGATGTCCCTTCAAGAGCCTCATGGGTTCATAGCTGGGACTTCAGGAAGGTGATTGAATTATGAGGACTTATAGATAACTTGATGTTAAGAGGTGGGAATGCCTGAGGAAAGGCAGGTCCCTGGGTGACCTATAAGGTTTTATTTTCCGCCTCGGTACCTCCATTCTTTCTGTCTCCTCCCTCCCCTGTTTCTTCTGCCATGAGGTGAGTACTTTCCTCTGCCGTAAGCCTTTCCACCAGGCTACTTCTGCACTGGAGCCAGCCTACTATGGACTGAAACCTTTACACACTGTGTCAAAATAAACCTCTCCTTTTTAAAGTTGTGGGTGTTGAGTATTGTCTCAGGAATGAGGGAAGGAAATAAAACACTTGATTTCTTCAACACCAATCTTTTTTAAAACTCATTTGCCACAGTAATCTTTTGCTAAAATGTATCTACATTTTTGTTTGTTTTCTTTTTAAGCCTCTCCATGCTTAAAATCTTTCATTGGGTTTTTTTATTTACTTATTGGTACCATGAATCAAACTCAGGACCTTGCACTTGTCAGGCAGGTGCTAGTGCCATTGGGTTACATCCCTGACCCTGAGCTTTGGTTTAAAGTCAAAACTCCCTAGCATGGCTTATGAGGATTTTTCAGCATTTGGCTTGTACTTCAGCCAGTTCTACATGCCCACCCCTCACTCATTTCTGGAGTCAAATGAGTTAGCAGCAATTCATCCAACTCCCTTCTTTTTCTGATCTCAATGTTGAAATCCTGTTCCCTAGGTACAACTCTGCCAATCATGTCAACATTCCTGGGGGTCTGATTTATCTTTCACTGGGATAGTCATTCCTTAGGCCCTCTCCACAACAAACTACCATTTCAAGGTTTTAAATGCACTGTACGTGCTCCTATGACATCCATTCAACATGAGGCAAACTTTCCTCAGGTGCCTGCTGCATGCCAGTGCCAGCTACATGTTTGTATATGTAACCAAGTAGAGACATAAACCTTGCCCTATGCAGCTTGCATTCTCCTAGTGTCATCATATCCATTTATCTCACTATTTTGGTGACTCTTCTTCACTGGGGGCAGTCAAGAATCCTCCTAAGGTTATTGTATTTTGGTTGGAAGAATCTTCAACCAGAACTCTTTTATCTAAAGAATGAATAAACTGAACAAATAGGTAATAAGGAAATGTCAGCATATTTCTTTTATCTTAGGTCATTACAATTACTTTGAAGCTAGGGGAAATCTGCTTAAAGTAAAAGAATTCAGTGAATTGGAGTATAATGTATAAACATATGACCACATCTTTAAAATTATATGTAACTCCTACTCCTCCTAGACTTACTTTCAGACACTGAGTCTCATAAAGAGAGATATTTATCTTGACGACCTAACACAGTCACACTAAATTCCCGAGGTGGTTTTTTAGAACTGGAAATAAAAATTTAGAAGTCACTTATTCTAAGAAAAAGGCAAACCATAAGGGTATTTTGCTTTTAAAAAGAATATATCAGATGGATCTAAAATTTCACCAGCTAATTACTTTTATAATAATTTTAAGAACAAATTTTAAGGTGACACACAAAGTAAGATGTCTAATATTCAGTATGATCCCACAATTTCCTTGGAAGTCTGAATATGTTCTTTAAAAATGATCACTAAAAAGCATATTTATTACTAGCCTTTTAAACACATGCATCTGTAAATAGGTTTGTATTTTCTGCCTCCCTAGTGCTTTATACTTACATACCATGCTATTCTTTTTCAAACACTGTTTCGTTTTTGTAGAGATCATGAGTCCACTTTATACTAGTGACTTATACCTTCTTCTACTCTGTGAGTGTGGGTAATAGCCTTTTTGTATACCAATTTGCTTACACTGCAGTCTGTGCTGCTAATACTGTACATTGCCTGACCTTTGAATGGAAAAATAATAACAAGTTAAAACAGTCATTTTACCTGAAGTCGATAAGGCCATAACACTCACCCTGTTTTCAATTCACAAGCTCAATTTTCATCCACTCACTCTCGACTTTGAGAGGAAGGAATAATGACAGGTTACAGGCACTTTATTTCAAAATTCACTCACAAAGTTATTGACAAGCGTTTTTCACAGAAACGGCTCTTCTCTCTGACCCTCGTGAGCTGTTTACATGAAAAATGCTCTTCCTTCTAGATTAATGAGAGTGGAACCTAATTCCATACCAAGCATGTAACAATTGCTTTAGCATCTCTGTTTTTGATATGGGAACAAAAATAGGGATAATTTGCCTCAAATTGCAGTCACTTCACTCATAATAAAATCTCAGAGAGTACTGTTTGCTTTCAACTTTCATTAAGTAAGCTGGGCTGTCATTAAGGCACCAACACATAAATGTTATATTAGCACTTAACAGAAGCATAGAATTCTTGTCTGGGAGATAAATTCTACTCTTGTCAATATAATTCTGCACTGAATGCAGTAAAAGAGTTGAAAAGATGAAATAGTGACCGTTTGCACTGGAGGAAAAGAAATACCTTGTTCATTCAAGCTTAAAGGCCATTTTGTTGGCCTAAGGTGCTAAGTTCTGTTCAGAAAATCAGTCCAACAGAAACTCTCTTAGGTCAAGTCAAACACTAAGACAAACTTTCACACATGTTCTTTTTCACTAAGGTTATTAAACCAGTTACTTTAAATTTCTTTATGCTTTCAACTGGCATTTCACCTATGAAGAAGAAATAATAATTTAAGGCTAAGACAGAGTTCATTTCCAGAAAGCATATGATAATTATTCTGTGAGAACCACTGTGCATAAAACATATTTACCTTACCTTACTGATAAAGTAAGGTCTTTAAAAAGTATAAGGTGATAAGTGTAGCATTATGATGAAGTGATTAAAATTGTATCTGTTTGTCATTATTTTTATCTCCAATTTAGACCTATCTCCAATTTAGACTGTCTCCAATTTAGACCTAAGTAAAATATTGTTGTGATTTGAAAAATGGAAATTATTTAATCCAAACTGAAAGAAAAGCAGGAGAGGGCATTCAAAAGTTTGGCTATTGCTTGGTCTAACTTTGACATTTTTTCTTTTTCCAAGCCTGTTATAGTCTTTACTGTACCATCAACAATTGTCATTTGGATTATCCATCAATCTTAACTGTACAAAATTATCTATTTTAATCACTGAGGTGATACCATAATGCTTTCAGGTAAAATATGAAACATCAAAGTGACTAATTTTTAAGACACGAATAGAAACAAGAGGTATCTTACATGATTCTGTCTAAAGATCTGAGAGAAAGGATAGCTTAGATTAAAGTTATAATTATAGAGCTGAATATATCTGCATTTGTCAGTTAGGGTTACTTTTCTATTAAAATGGGGAATTACTGCAATTCAACCTTTCCCAGATTAATACATTTTAACCATCTCACCTTATATTCCTGACCCTCTGATAATCCTGAAAATTACCTATAAATGCTTACTCTGGCCAGATTTATAGATCAATAAGAGTGGGTTAAAGGAAGTTGTGAAGTACATTTCTACTGAGACTTCAAAGTCACAGATTTAGAAGATGTTCATTATAGATATGTTTTAAAAATAGTAGTTTTGATACATAACATCTATATAAGCAAGAGAGTAATTTTCAAGATTAAACTAACTCTCAGTATAAATAATTCTTAAAAAAATAACTTTGAGATTGAAAATATAACAAAAAATTGGAAATATTGACAAGGAAAATAATTGGAAATACATAAGATGGTTCACAAAGATAACAGCAAAATTTGTTAATAACCAAAATACTGACAGAGTTCCAGTCAAATATATTGTAGTATATCACATATTGAAAAGCATAAGGCCTATGCAAAACCATGTTTTCAAAGAACATTCATTGTAAGAGTGATAAAATATGTTACAGGGGAGAAAAGTAGTTTAAACACTAGTAAGCACAAGAAAATATCATTTGAATACAATTAATAAATGTATATGTTTGCATACCTATCTGATCAAGACAGAAAAATATCACTCACAAGAATTAAAAAAATATTTCTTGCAAGCTCATTTTCACTTGGGGAGAAAGCAAGGCAGACCTTTGCTTACTGAATGCAGGGGTATCTATGTGGACAGAAGAGAGGCTGAAGTGCGGGACAGGATTAGCTCTGCACAGCAAGATTAATTACAGGCAAGATTTGAGGAAACTGGTAGTAAAGAGAGGTTAGGGATGTATCAAAGACAAATTTTCATTTTTTTCCTATTATTTATTTTATATTTTGTTCTTTATTTATATTTTGGCTTTCTCATATAAGAGAAATCATAATATTTAAATGAGTGTGGCTGATTTACTTCACTTAACATTATGAACTTGATCAAGGTACATCTATTTATGTAGGAATGACACAAATTTATCCTTCTTTATGGCAGAGTAGTACTCTCTTGTATATAAATACATTTCCTTTATCCACTCATGTGTTGATGGGCATATAGGCTGCTTCCAATATTTAGCTGTTATGAATTGGGTAGCTGTAAATGTGGGTATTCATGTATTACTGTAATACGATGTCTTAAACTCTTTTAAGAAGAAACTGGAAGGAGATTAGCTGAGTCAAATGAAATTCTATTTTTATTTTTTTGAGGAATCTCCATACTGATTTTCATAGTGGTTATACCAGTTTACACCTCACCAACAATGAAGCGTTCCTTTTCCCAGTTTCTCCTTATTTAATAAGGAACTGCATCATAAAAATCCTATTTTTTGTTAAGAATTAATCTGTAATAACTAATTAGCAGTGTATAGAAATAGATACCTAATAAGATTTCATTAAATGTTATTTGTTAACGAACATTGCAAAAATAATTATTAAATGATCATCATTCTAAAGACTAAAAACGAAGCAATTATGCATGTGTAATAATAAGTTACTGTTTTTACTTATGGTTGTGTTTGTTTTATAGGTTTTTTTCCTAGAATTTAATCTTACATTTGATTTTGTTGTATATGAGTGTAAAGGAATCCTACATGTAAAGGAATTCTTAGCTACTTTTATGGTTTTGCATAGGCAAGCAAACTTATAACAGAAATAATGCATGCCTAAACTAGCCTGTGAGAATTTTTTTCTTTCAAAAGTTTGAGAAATGCTGCAAGTGTAACTTGCTTTATAATATCTCTCATAAAGATAACATATGTTGGTACATATGCACAATGCAAAACATAGAGTATGCCTACGGAAACTGTAGCCCACAGTGCAGAAATAACTGAAACTGAGAAACAACTCCATCTTTACCACCTGAATTTCTACCCTTGAGTTGATATTAAGTAACCATATCACTCGTTATAGCCTTTAATCTCTCTTGCTGATGCCTTTTAATTTTTAAACAGCCCTATTTTACAAATCATATCCTCTTTCATGTGGTCTCTCAGTTAAAGAATTAATTTTGCAAGCAAAATATCTAAACAGTAAGCATAATAAGAATGAAACAGGTTAAAGCTCATTAGCAGCAGGGAGCAGATGTAGTAAAACTCTGCCAGTTCCCCTACATTTCCTTCTCAGCAGGGACTGGGCACCAAGCTGTGAGTTAGTTCCATGGCACAATGCTTGGCTGCTGTTTCAGTAATTGTACCTTTATAGCTTCAAGTATAATACTAAGAATTCACTTTGATTTTTAAATTTTTTTGCAATTATAATATCTAAAAGGACCCTGCAGAGCTAAAATGTTAAGTATCAAGTGCAAGTTAATCAGGAAACTACAAAAATGTAATTGATGAGAAAATAATCATGGATTATAAAGTCATGTTATCTTTAAAAATATTACCTTCCTGATAAACAGACTCTGGATGAAATCAGTAATTGTTCCAGATAACCTCTTGATATGTCATGCAACATTTAACATCCAGTAAAATGAGTGTTACACAATAGGTAGAAAAAGATAACTGCAGAGATCAAAGCACTACAATGATTTTTGATATAGACTAAAAGCAAATGAATTTTATTATGAAAACATGATTTCAAATTATGAATCCAGGATCTTTTCCATCATGTTCAATGTTAAAATAGTGCCATGTTTGAGGGGACAGAACAGTCTTAACCAAATAAGAATCCTAGAGAGGTGAGTATTAGCAAGACTTTGTTTTAAAATTCTTTTCTAGATATAAAAACCCTCTCCTGGGGCTAAAAATATTATTTGCATGTTCCAAAATACTGCTGGAGAGATGATCAAAAGTATGAATTAACCTGCTGACTGGATATTCAGGATAGATTGTTAAAGCATAATTTATCCAGAAAAATGAACATGTACTGTAGAATCCAATTCATGATCTTCCAACAAATCAGATGTAGTAGTTGTAAATGTGGCGATCAATAAATTTATCTGCTTATTCTTACAACTTTGTAAATTACTCTCCAAGCTGGTGTTATATGCTTGTTTGCTTCGTCTGTGTAGATTTAGCTTTTGCAATAGATTCATTCAGACAAGAATGATAGGACACTTTTAGGAGAATAAAAGTAACAATTTCGGGAAAGCTACTCTAAATCTTCCAAAGAAAGAAAAAGAAACTTTTAGAAGTGCAATTATGAGGAGAGTGGGAATGTATATTCTGAATTGTATGTATATTGTGGGGATCTAAAATATACTCATAATCATTCCACTGAAAAGCAGGGTGGTTGATCTCAAATCCTGGAGCAGAGCTAACCCTGTAAGGAGGGATTAAACTTTCCCATTTCATGAAAATTTCAATGTCAAGATGAAGATAATAAATATACTTTGAAGAAGTTGAACTGAAGAAATAAAAGTTTCCATTTTTTATAAGGTTGTTTGATTGTTGTGAGTTGTTTTAGTTATATTCTATTGTAAAAGGAAGAAAATTGTGTCTCATTACATGTCCCCTCACAAACAGTTTTGCATATCTTTAGATGCAACTAGGGCCTAAAACTTTATATTAGTCAACTTATACCTTTGGAAACCAGGTGAATTCTTCAAACTCAGTAGTGTGTAGATAGCATAAGTCATAGTAACAGTGATTTTGAACCTGTTGGCTATGCTTGAAGTTTACACAAGACAGTAGGTCACTTTGTGGTATTGGCATTTTACTGTGCAATTTCAACACAAAAGGCATGAAAATGGTCTTTAAAAACAACTGGACTCCCTTAGCAATTTCCAGTGGAGATCCTACACTTATAAGGATTTCCCTAAGGTTTTCCACTAGAAGCATCAGAATTTAAAACTTCCAATGATTCTACTTTTTGGTTTAATTAGAAATTGTTCAAGAAAAATAGAACTGAATTAAAGTGATCATATATACAGAAATTTCTTGATTAATAACGTATTTGTATCACAACTCTACTGAATAATGACTAAAGTACATTGTTTGGATTTACAACCCACTGCTTGGATTTATGATACATCTTGGTTTTTGTATAGTTCTGTGCATTCTGCTTATAGAACCTTAATGTCATTTCTTGGCACAATAAACCTTGTTCATACAGTACTGTAATTTTTGCTGATTGTACTGTTTAATACAGTCCTGTAGTTTATGTTCTGTTATACATTCTTACTGCATGTAAGAGTTCTTCAAATAAAAGCAAAGTCATCAAACTGGAGTTTCATTTGACCATTTCTTCGTTCTGAATATTGTAACATATGTCCCAATATAATTCCTTATTCAGTGATTAATTCAATCAATGACCTAGCCATAGGACCATGACTTTGTCATTAAATGAGGAATGTCTGTGTATGTAGGAAAACTGACAGAAAATACAGCTTCAATGTAGAAGAAAAACTCAATCCATAAAAAAATCACTTAAATATAGTATTCTATAATAATCTATAGGCACATTAAACTTGGACAACTGCTGGTATTATATCTACAATTTTGGAATAATTTCATCTAGGCTACTGCCATCCCTATTGAATATCATCAGGTGACAAGAAGAAGTGTAATAACTAGAAAGTCCTTAAAAGCAGCCAGACCACCAGGATTGAAGGGACGCTCATCAAAACACAATTCTGCTAACTGATTAGGTGTGAAGAAGAGACAACAGCAGGATACTTAACAAACTGGAGTACTGTGCTTTAAAGTGTGATATTTCCAAACAGAGAGGGCAGGGAAATGTTTTAAATTACTATTGAAGCAATGCCCTCAGCAATACAGAATTAACTGTTGATGATGATAACACTAGGTGACAGAGCAGCACAGTATGTAGCTACAAGGAACAAAGTTGTTCCTCAGTAAAAAGCTTCAGGCTGACTACTGCCTAGAAGGTAGAACTGTAAATAGTGATGGACCTTTCAGGTAGAAGTTGTTATGAGATAAGTGACAATTTTCACATGAAAATTTCTGAGTGGAAAAAGTATGAAAAGTCATAGAACTGTTAAAATACAGGATTGCACCAAGTAACAAACATCACCTGTCCAATCCTTTCATTTTATAACAGGGAAACAGTATTCCAGAAAGGTATTGCTTAGTCACCAGTAGAAAGCAGTGTCTCCAAATCGCATTTGGCTATAAAATCTACTCTGAACATATTTTAGAAGCATCATCTTCAAAATAGAGGTACAACTACCCAAACAAATGAAAAATAATGAAAACAAAAGAACAACAACAAAACACTGTGCCAACACTCTGCCAACCACTTTACATCTTTAAAGAAACACTGGCAAATGGAATATGCAAAAACTGTGAAACCTACCCATTCAAAATCTTCAAGGGATTATTGAACACATGATCCTGATAATGTATTGAATTTCAAATCTAGCTCTAGAACTTTTACTTCATCAAAAAAACTTATTTTGAACTTCAGGGGGCCTCCGAGATCATCTCTAAGTTTTTCATTTCAAAAAATAGCATAGGTGAGTTTTTGACTCATTTCTATATGAATATTGCTCTCTACTTTCTCTCTAAACATGTTCACTGATACACATGGCAAGACAAATGATTTAGGGTACCAGCTCTTTTCCAGAATTTGTACCATTCTGCTACTACCAGTCGAGTTGTACATTCAAAGTATCATTTGTTTTTACTGCAAAATCAAATATGTAGTTAGAGCTATTATATATTCTCAATTAAGTACTCATACAATTCTATAGAATGCAATAGTTGTTTCTATAAAGTATAAGTTGAGTATTTTGGGTAGTCTCTACAAAAGTGAGTTTTTATTAAAAATATGATGTCAATATTGTTAAAAATGTGGCAAAATAAGTGCCACTTCTCATTGCTGATAAAAATGCAAATTGTGCAACTGCTATGGAGGTCTCTTAAAGAATTTAAAAAACATAATCTAGTATTCCTACCTTTCAATAGTCATCTAGAAGAACTGACATCAGGATTTCAAAGATATATAACACTTCCATATTCTTTGAAATATTATTGACCATAACCAAGGAGTGGAAACAACTTAAATGTCAATCACTAAGTGAGTGAATAAAGAACATTTTATACATATATACAATGGAAATTATTCAACCATAAAAAGAATGAAATACACCACAACAAGGATGAAAGTTAAGGACACTATGCAACTGAAATAAATCAGTCAAGGAATGACAAATACTACTGGATTTATCCTAAATAAAGTACCTAAAGTACTTATCCTCAAATAGCCAGGAGCCACTAGCCAGAAGAAACTCAGCCATGAAGAAAGGGTTTCATCTGTTAGACAATTCAAATTCTTTGGCTTTTCTGGTGTTGGTCAACTGAAAGAGGCAAAGAGTTGAAAGGTAGAGTATTGAGTTCCAGGAAGATTGAAGAGCATCAAGCAACAAAAACTCAGCCTTTCCAAGATTTGGAATACAGTTGTCTTAGTTACTTTTCACTCGTTGCTGAGACAAAATACCTGATACCCAAAATTAGGGAAGGAAAGGTTTATTTCTTACAGTTCTCAGGGGTTTCAGTCCATACTTAGTTGGCCCCAAGGCAACGTGGCAGCAAGGCAAACTGGTGAGAGAGGAAGATGCATCTTCCTCTCACCCTTACACTGCAAGTTGGCTCCAACCCTGGGTGGGTGCAGCACTCACATCACCAATCCCAGTGCTAGACAACAAACCAATTACAAACACCAAACTCAGCCACGTCCAAGAATACATGGGGAGGGGGTGTGGACACAGGACTTTACCCACAACAGGAATTGAAAAATAACAATTTGGTGAAAAGAAAACGAGGGAAGTAAATCCCTGGGATCTAAGAAAAATCTGCTAGAAAAATTAAAACCTATAGGGAAACTGAAGAGACAAAACACATCATGGGAAAAGGAAGTGATGATCTGTATTTTCTTCCTGGTTCTGACTTGAGGCCTGTGAGAAAAGGAGACTGAATCTATAGAGACATGGTGAATGCCAGGAGCTACAGAGGGCTTAAAGGAGAAATGCAGTGGTGGAATGGCCTAGAAACAGCTGGTAAGTGATTCCAGTCCTAGCAACTGCCATATCACTGGAGAGAGTGCTTAGTGGGATGCCATCTTGCAGAGGAGTGGATCATTTGAGTCCAAGATTAGGTGACACAGGATGGCTTCAATTTAGGGCTGCTAGTACTGTGTTTCCACAGTAACAGGGTGAGAGACAGGCACAGGAAACAGCCATGGACAAGGAGCCATAGTCAGGCTGGAAAAAGACCTCTTGAAGGATTTAAGCTAAAGGGAACAGGTGCCATATCCATGGCCACAGGCTAGGCTCTGCTTGAATTGCTCTAGATTTGAAGGTTTTGCATTCAGCACAGATCTGGTATCTGACTGCCTTCATTACCTACCAGTGTGTGCAGGGATATATCATGACTTGGATATTGCCCTGAATTGTAGATTCTGGAAGAAAACCACACATTTAAAATCACAGAGAAATTTCTTTACTTCAGTTTGGTTTTGGATATTTGGGGCATTTTTGTTTGTTTTGTTTTGGTTTGGTTTGGTTTTGTTTTTGATCCTTTTCTCCTCTTTCTTCACTAATTTCTTCTTTGTCAGTTTATTGTGCTTGGGAAATTTTTTTTGTCCTTCCTTGTATATCTCTTTTTCCTACCTTTTTATTTATTTTTCATTCCCCTCCTTTTTAACTTTTCTCCCTTTAAATTTTTCTTTTGTTTTACCTTTCTACATTATAAATTTTTTCTCCCTTTTTTCTTTTATCCTATGTCTTATAGATATTTTTTAAATTACTTTTACCTAGTTCTATAAATATCCTACTCCCCAATAGGAGCCTTTGTACCACTGTTCTCTCTTCCAATATCTTAGAGTTTGAAGTTTCAAGGTTTTCCCCTTGCATTCCCCATTCCAATGGAATCTTTGTTAATCTTTTGATAGTTAATTCAGTAAAATTACTATTGAATTATTTTCTACCTTTAGTAGAAATTTAGTGGTAACAGTACATATTAGCTGTAAGTCAATACTTGGGTTGTTTTAAGGTTTAGATTATAACCATGCATTTCTTCTGTAGGATTAAAGGTGGTGCAGAATTGGTTCTTATGGTACATTACTATCCAATTTGCCACAAATGATACTACTATAACCGATTCACTTGATAGTTGACAAAATTGTGACTATTTGTAACCCAGCACTCATATTATGTTTGTGACATTAGGAATACTAAAGTGCATTCCAGAGAACTTCATGGTGGGTTGAATTACACAGCATCCTCTGCTACCAAATTAGCCAATGTGGTCAAATCTAAAGGTGATGGCAAAATACTATACATAGCCACACCCAAAGTACATCATTGAAAAGCAACTAAAGAAATCTCTATATTAGCAACAAAGTCATTACACAAGCCTCATCACAAAACAAAATAAACAAATAAAATAGTGGCAACATGAGAAGACAAGGCAACAGAATGCCTCCCAAATCTCCCAACTGCCCCAAAGCCAACCAGGGAACACTGAGAGGCAAAATAGTACAAACCAAAAATCTGACTCAATAGGATAGTGAAGAGCCAGAAACCAGATCAAGGAGGTATTCAGTAAGATCAGAGAAGATATAAGTTCTCTGATGGAAGTAATAATCAAAATGATGTTGGAGCTTTCAGAAGACATTAATACAAAGCTATATGTGCTAAACAAAATGATATCAATCATAAATGACCAGTTTACTGAACAATTAGAGACCATGAAAAGGTTTCAATAAGAAATCAAGGAGATTAAAAATTGTATTGAAAGTATGGGTAGCAGAAGCAACCAATGTGAGGACAGAATTTCAGAATTAGAAGACAATGATATCTTCAAAGACACACAAAAACACCTTAAAAACAAAAGAGAACATAAAAAATTGATCCAACAGCTGCTAGACGTCACAAAAAAGACTAATCTAAGAATAAGTGAAAAAAACAGAAGACAACACAAATGGCATTGAAAACCTGTTCACAAAAAACAATGCCAGAAAACTTTCCAAATATTAAGCAAGATACAAGTATACAGATAAATGAGGGATATAGAACCCCAAATAGCTATGACCAAAACAGAACCTGTCTGCTCCACATTATACTCTAAGTAGCAGAAGTCTATCTTAAATGCTGTTAGAAGAAGATAACATAGCACATATAAAGGTAAACCCATTGGAAATACAGCTGACTGTGCTACACAAACCTTAATGGCCAGGAGATTTGGACCAAAGTGTTGCAAGCCCTGAAAGATAACAACTTCAAACCCTGATTTATGTATCCTGTGAAACATTTCTTCAAAATTTAAAGAAAAATGAGGTATTACCATGACAAGGAGCATTCCAGGATATTCATGACCACCAAACCAGCATTAAAAAATGCTAATGATTATCCTAGAAAGAGGCAATGAAGCCAAAAATGCCAAAAAGTCAAGAAGAATGAATGAACCTGGATGAGTAACAAAGCAAAAAGGGAGAAAAAATAAAATCAGTAACAGGAAAATAATATGACAACAG
>RJWM01001170.1:55658-167382 GCA_004363535.1 Dasyprocta punctata
GTCTAAGCCTGGCTAGATTACCCCGCCCTTCGAGTGAGCCAAGATGGCGTCTATTTCCTGCTTCCTGGTTATTCGCAACCCAGCCTCAGACAATGTCTGCCTGGCGACTAATGACGCCAACCAATGAACATACACCCCCCGAGATGATCTGATTGGAGGATAGAACAGTATTTATGTGGGTTCCCGCCTTGCGGGGAGAAAGAAGCACGGAAGGAGCCGTCTCGGGCGGACGCATAGGAGGCTTCTTGGGGCGCACCCTAGCTGTGGACAATTAAAGCTTGCTTTCTGCTACAACGGAGTTGTGTGTTTTCCTGCCGGCCGGGACAAGCGCGCGACAAACAGGAATAAGTGAATAGCTCTCAGTAATAACTCTCAGTGTGCATGGTCTCAATTTCCCAATCAAAAGGCACAGGTTGGCAAAATGGCAAATTTAGCAAAATTGACAAAAATTTAACAATATACAGCATAAAGGAAACACATTTAATTTAAAATAAAGCTCAGAGTCAAATCAAGAAATGGAAAACAATATTCCATGCAATCCAAACCTGGAGTAAGGTAAGAATTCCTACCATAATTTCAGACAAAGTGGACTTCAAGCTAAGACTGATTGGAAGAGTCAAAAAATCGCTACATATTAGTGAAGGGAACAATTCAGTAGGAAGAAAAAATAGGTCTGGGATTTAGCCCAGTGGCTTAAGTGACTGCCTGGCAGGTGAGAGGTTTTAAATTCAATTCCTGGTACAAAAAAAAGGAAGAAAAAAATTATAAGCATGTATGCACCAAATACCAGTACACCCTACTTCATATAACAAACACTAATCGGCATGAAAGATCACATAAACACCAATATCGCTGTAGTGGGGGACCTCAATATGCCACTGTCACAAAAGGAAACATCAATTAGACAAAAAAATCAACAAGCAAATATCAGAGTTGATTCAAATCTTCAAATAAATGGACTTAATAGATAACTACAGAGAATTCCATCAAACAACAACAGAATACACATTCTTCTCAGCAGCACACGGGACACTCCAAAATAGACCATATACTAGTCCATAAAGTTTAAGTAAAAAAAGAACCAATTATCCCATACATATTACCAAAACATAATGCAATGAAACTTGAAATCAATAGCAAAAGAAACCATAGAAACATGGTGGTTTTAAATAATTAAATAACGAATGGAGCACAGACGAAATTAGACATTTCCAAAAATCAAACAATAATGACAGTAGGACATACCAAAATCTATAAAGCACAATCAGAAAAACAGCAAGCTCAAATAAATAACATAATGATGCACCTCCAGGTCTTAGAAAAACAAGAATAATCTAAACCTAAAGCTAGTATGAGGAAGGAAATTAGAAATATCAGAGTAGAAATTAATGAAATTGAGACTAAAAATCAATATAGAACAGAAATGAATTGCAGAACTTGTTCTTTGAAAGATTAAACAAAGTAGATAAATCTTCAGTCAATCATACCAGAATAAAATAAAAGACCCAAATTTATGTAATTGGAAAAGAAACAGTTGAAATCACAATGGATTCTGTCAAATTCCAGGTCATCCATAACTATTTTGAGAATCTGTACTCCAATAAAATGGAAAATTCAGAATAAGTGGATAGATTCCCTGATACATATAAAGTATCAAAACTGAATCAAGAAGATGTTGGGAGCCATTGAAGCTGGAAATTGACCTAGGGCATGACCCAGACATGACCCTACCAAAAAATGAAGAGCACCCTGGTAAACCACGTGAAGAAGTTGCTACAGCCCACAAAAACATCAAGCTCCTAGGCAATCCAAGCAATGGGTTGCTAGGCAGTGGGGCTGAAATTGATGTCGTCCTTTACAGTATATAAGTAAACATGTTGCATTGGTTGAGCAGTACCTTCCCTCCCATCAGGGGAGTAAGGGGGGCTCCATCTAACCCTCGATTTGTCTCTTTATTTTTCTCATTCTCTCGTGGTCCTTCACCCGAAGAACCTCAGGAGCCACATGGGTCATGCCAAGATGATATAAAAATCACAAACAATATAGTATCAGTCAGTGAAATTGAATGAATAATGAAAAAACCCTGCACCTGCCTGGCAGGCATGAGGTTGTGAGTACGATCCCCAATACCAAAAAGAAAAAAAAAAATCCTACCAACCAAGAAAAGCCAGATCTTGACAAATTATGGACAAATTCTACAAGAACTATAGAGAAGATCCAATACCAATACTCCTCAGATTCTTTAATGAAACTGAAAGGGAAGCAGCACCCCTAAAATCATTCCTGAAAGCAAGAATTACCCTGATTCCAAAACCAGAAAATGACCAACCAAAACAGAGAACTATAGGCCAATCTCTTTAATGAACTTAGATGAAAAAGCCCTCAATAAGATATTGCAATCAAAATTGATCAAATTATAGAAAAGATCATACACATGACAAGTATGATTCACCCAAGGATGCAAGGATGCTTCAGCATACACAAATTAATAAATATAATATATCACATAAATGGTAGCAAGGAGAAAGTTCACACAATCATCTCAGTAGATGTAGGAAGTGTTTCACAAAATCCAACATGATGAAAATACTGAAGAAAATAGGTACTGAATGTCTTCATTCTAATCTTGTAAAAGTCATCTATGATAAACCAATACTCAACATCATACTAAAAGAAGAGTAGCTGAATCATTTCCTCTAAAATCAAGAAAAAGACAAGGATGTTCACCATCACCATTCTTGTTAATCATAGTTCTTGTAACTTTAACCAGAGAAATTAGGCAAGAGAAAGAAAAAGGACATGGATAGGAAAGAAAGAATTTAAATAATCATTATTTGTTCATGTTAAGATTCTTTATATAGAAGATCCCCAAAAACTCCACCAAAAGAGTTCTAGAATTAATAACCAAACTCAAAATTTTAACAGAACAGAAAAGTCAATATCCAAAAATCAATAGCTTTCCTTTACACCAGTAACAAACTCACTGAGAGAGAAATTAAGGAAACAAAACCATTAACAGTAGCATAAAGAAAAATGACCTAGGAATTAACTTAACCAAGGAAATGAAAGATCTCTACAATGAAAACTACAGTACTCTAAAGAGACAATGAAAGAGCTTATCAGCAAATAGCAAGATATCCTCTGTTTCTGGACAGGGAACTAATACAGTCAAAATGAACATACTTCCAAAATTGTCATACAGATCTCATGCAATTCCAATCAAAATGCCAATAGCATTTCTCATGGAACTAGAAAAGCAATTGCAGAACACATATGAAACCAAAAGAGACCTAGTATAGCAAAGCAATTCTAGGCAACAAGGGCAAGGCAGGGGGCATCACAATTCCAGATTTCAAGATACTCCATTATAGTGATAAAAACAACATGATATTGGCAATAAACCAAAAAATTCCTGTGGATCAGTGAAACAGAATAGACAATTTAGAAACAACTGCAGGCACATTTAGCCACCTTATCTTTGACTAAGGATCCAAATACTTCCACTGGAGAGAAAATAGCCTCTTTAAAAAATGGTGCTGGGATCAGAAGTCTTGCTTCCTGTGGGCAACCAGTGCGAAAAGAGAAACCCAGCCAGATCTGCCTCTGCCTGCCAGCTTATGTCATTGGAAGGCTACTTGCCATGGGCAGCCAGCACAGACAGGAACACACAGCCAGGTAAGCCCTGTGCACTCACAGGCCACCAATGGAGACCCTTGCTTCCTTTAGGCAGCCATCATTCACCAGGAGAATCAGACAAACACACCCCTGTGTGGCTACCATCATCACAGGAGTTCTGGTGTAGACACACAGTCTGAGAGAAGAAGCAGACCCCTCACCACGCACCTCTGGCCACTGGGGAAGTCCCAGTGTAGCTGCATGGATCTAAAGAAGTCCACCCCAAACCCTGCTACCTCCCTGGGAACCTGGAGTCAGAGAAATTCAGGTGCCTGTCCATTCTCCTACACCGTGGAGGGGCAGCCAACGTGAGAAGTGCCTGGGGCCCCACAACTGATTTGTTGGGAGGAACCCAGGAGAATGTCAAGATGAAAGAGCAAAAGGCAATCTCAGACCTCTAGCCCACACAGAAGAATTCTAGGAGATATAGTCATGGAAGAAAATGGAAGTTACACACCTGAAATCTCCAAGAGGATAGCAACTGAAGTAACAAAACAACTTCATGAGACTGTAAAAGTAATCAGATCAGAAATAATGTCTCAGGTAAAAAAAGAAATCACAAACATAATGAACATATCTAGAGAAGACATAGATAATAAAGAGGAGCATAGGAAAATGATGGAAACCCTGAATGAACAACATAAAAAGGAACTACAATGCATGAAACAGATTCAAAGAGATCCCCAGGGAATTAAAAAGTCAATTGAAAGCTGGCAAAACCACTTAAAAGAGACTGAAGATAGACTTTCAGATTTTGAAGACAGCATTGCAGCTAGTGATCAAGAAAGGAAAGATCTTTTAAAAATAAAAAGGAACCAGAAAATAATAATTCAGCTGCAAGATGTCCCGAAGAAAAATAATTTAAGAGTGATAGGTATCAGTGAAGAAGCAGGGATCAACACAAATGAAAAAAATGCTAATTAGAGAAGTAATAGCAGAAAACTTCCCAAACATGGGAAAAGGATCTGCATACAGATAAGCGAGGCATATAAAACTCCAAGAAGCTGCAACCAAAGTAAATCTACACATGGACATATAATAATCAAGATCCCAGAAATTCAGCACAAGAACAGATTATTAAAAGCTGTTAGAGAAAAGAAACACCTATAAAGGAAAATCCATCAGAATCATGGCATACTTCTCAACACTAACCATCAAGTCAAGAAGAGTTTGGAATGAAGTGTTTCAAATCCTGACAGAAAACAAGTTCCAACCCAGATTGATGTACCCTACGAAACTATCTTTCAAAATTGATGGAAAAATAAGATACTTCCATGATAAAAAACAACTGAAAGAATTCATGACCACCAAACCAACCCTACAGAAAGTGCTGAAGGATATTCCAGGGAGAGAAAAAGATGCCCATGGTTCCAGGAGTGGTAACAGAGGAGGATCATCAAACAGGATAGGCAATTGAATGAAGGGTAAAAGTGGAAGACCAACAGCAGGATAGCATGGCATATATGAACCAATGTATGCTTATTGTAACCATTAATGTAGATGGCCTCAATTCATCAATAAAAAAGAAACACATGGAGAGATCCATCAAGAAACTGTATACAAGAAACACATTTAACTCAAAAGGAAATTCATAAGCTGAAAATCGAAGGAGAGAAAACAATTGTTCTATGCAACAGGAGACCAGAAAAAAGCAAAGGTAACTTACCCATCAACCACAGAATGGATAAGAAAGACATGGTATTTTCATACAATGGAAAGCTGGTCAACTGTAAAGTAGAATAATCTTAAGGCTACTGTAGGTAAATGGATGCAACTGGAGATCATGGTGAAATGGTTTGAACTTATATGGATGAACCCTAGCATAAAAAACAGAAGGAGTTAGTGGGATCCAAAAAGCACAATAGATATTATGAAAGTTATAGGGGAGGAAACATCTAGGAGGGGAAGGTGGTAACCACTGTTAATTTCTTATTGTCTTGTCTTGAACTCTTGTATCATATTCTTGATTTTGTTAGGTTTAGTTTTATTCTGTCATGTTTTGTTAGATTTTACTGTGTCTGGAGGTACGGGTAGCTATTTTGAACATAATGGGATGTATTATGGTAATCATTGTTGGTTTTCTATTATCTTGTTTTGAAGTCCTATAATGCTTTTATTCTTTTGTTTTGATTGATTTTATTCTGTTGTGTTTTATTTAATTTTATTATGTTTGATAATATGGATGACTATTTTGAAGAGGAGACATTATAGTAACCATTGTTCATTTCCTGTTGTTTTGTTTTGAAGTCCTGTAATGCTTTCATTCTTTTGTTTTGATTGGCTTTATACTATTTTGTTTTGTTTTGTTTTATTGTATGTGAAGGTATGGATAACTATTTCAAAGAAAACAAGAGACATCATAGTAGCCACTATTGATTTCCTGTTGTCTTGTTTTGAAGTCCTATGTTGCTTGCATTGTCCTGTTGTGCTTTGCTTTGTTTTGTTTTTTGTTTTGTTTTGTTCTCTTTAAAACACTAAAATTGAAAAATGGTGCTGGGAAAAAATGGTGCTGGGAAAATGGACTATTCACATGCAAAGATTAACACTAGACCCACTTTTCTCACCATACACTAAAGTAAAATAAAAACTGACAAAAAATCTAAACATTAAAACAAATATTTAATCCACTGAAAGACAAAATATGTAAAAACTCTTGAAGACACAGGTGTAAGCAAAGACTTTCTGAAGAAAACCCCAGTTATGAGAACCCTAGAGCTGCTCATCAGGAAGTGACCAGCATAGCTGCAGGGCCTTAGAGAAGTTGAGCTCTGCCCATCAGAGCACAAGGTGCGAGCTCCATTGTTCAGGGGTGCAGCTGTGCAGCAGGTCCTAGAGGTTGTGAGCTCACCCAACCAGGAGTAAGGCCCCAGCACTATATGCCTTGGACTCACCCAGGCTTGCCCGGCATAGCACTCCAGAGGCTCTGAACTCCCCACAACCAGACGCAAGGTCCAGGTGGCACTACACTCTGGGGTGTGCACTGCCTAGCAACCTGGGTCTCAGGAGTCTCGGCCCCCACCCAGTAAGGTGGAGGCTCCAGAAGCACACTCTGGGAGTGCGCCCTCGCTAGCTGTGCAAGGATCCATCTCTACCCAGTCCTGCATCTCAGCACAACCCACCAGGGGAACACCCAGCCAGCCTCACAGGACACAGAGATACTGAACCCAGCCCAGCCCAGAGCCCCAGAGCTGCTCATCAGGGACTGGCCAGCATAGCTGCAGTGCCTTAGAGAACTTGAGCTCTGCCCATCAGAGCACAAGGTGCGAGCTCCATTGTTCAGGTGTGTGGCTGGCACAGCAAGTCCTAGAGGTTGCAAACCCACCCAACCAGGAGCAAGATCCCAGCACTATATGCCTGGGACTTGCCCGTGCTTGCCAGGTACAGTGTTCCAGAAGCTCTGAACTCCCTGCAACCAGATGCCAGGTCCAGGGGTGCCACACTCCGGGGTGTGTTCTGCCTAACTGCCTGGGTCCTGGAGGTCTTGGCCCCACCCAGTAAGGTGGAGGCTCCAGCAGCACACTCCAGGAGTGCGTCCTCACTAGATGTGCACAGGATCCATCTCTGCCCAGTCCCACATCTCAACACAACCCACCAGGGGAACACCCAACCAGAATCACAGGATACATAGCCCAGCACCCCAGAGCAACCAAACAAAGTACATCAGGGGAACATGTGGCCAGCCTCACAAACCACAGAACACAAGGGTCCAGCACCATAATCTCAGGGTGTGACCCGGCTAGCCACTGGGATATTGGAGGACTGAAGCTCTACCCAACACAGGGTTCCAGTACAATTAATTGGGAGGCTGCCTGCCCAGCCACAGAGGTCCCAGAAGAAAATGACAAAATGAAAAAACAAGAGGCAGACTCAATCCCCCAGCCCACTGAGAACAAACCCAAGAGACACTGAAATGGAAGACAGTGGGAGTCAAACAAATGGACTTTCTGAAATGATAGAAAATGCAGTAAAGAAACAACTCCATGAAGCTATAGAGAAACTCAAATAAGAAATAATCTCTCAGCTAAAAAATGAAATGACAATCGTTATGAAAGAAATGTGTGTATCTAAAGAAGATCAAGATAAAAAATAGAAGAACATAACAAAATGATGGAAGCTTTGAATGAACAATATAAGACACAAATAGAATGCATGAAACAGATTCAAAGGGAAATGCAGGAAATGAAACATTTGATGGAAAGTTTGAAAAACCTCTTGAATGAAGCTGAAGATAGAATCTCAGATCTTGAAGACAGCATGGCAGATTATGACCACAATAAAAATAATAAAGAACCAAGAAACAACAATTCAACAGCTGCAAGTCAATGTGAAGAGAAATAACAGAAGATTAATAGGCATACATGAAAAAGCAGGGATCAATACTAATGACCTGCAAAGACTATTCACAGAAATAATAGCAGAAAACTTTCCAAACATGGGAAGAGAATCTGATGTACACATAAGTGAGGCATACAGAACCCCAATTAACCATAACCAAAATAAATCCTCATCCAGACATATAATAATTAGGGTATCAGAAATACAGCACAAGAACAAAATACTAAAAGCTGTCAGAGAAAAGAAATAGATCACCTATGAAGGAAAGCCTATCAGAATCACAGAAGACTTCTCAACACAAACCTTTAAGTTAAGAAGAGGTTGGAGTGAAGTATTTCAAACCCTGAAAGAAAACAACTTTCAAGCCGGGCGTGGTGGCGCACGCCTTTAATCCCAGCACTCGGGAGGCTGAGGTAGGTGGAGCGTTGTGAGTTGGAGGCCGGCTTGGGCTACAACGCGAGTGCAAGGCCGGCCTGAGCTACATAGTGCGACCCTGACTCAAAAAACCAGGGCTGGGGAGTTTGGCCCAGTGGCTTAAGCACCTGCCCTGGCAAGCACAAGGTTGTGAGTTCAATCCCCAGTGCCGCAAAAAAAAAAAAAAAAAAAAAAAAAAAAAAAAAAAAAAAAAAAAAAAAAAAAAAAAAAAAGAAGAAAAGAAAACAACTTTCAACCCAGATTGATGTACCCTGCAAAACTATCCTTAAAAATTGATGGAGAAAAAAGATACTTTCATGACAAAGAACAACTGAAGAAATTTATGGCCACCAAACCAACACTACAAAGAGTACTGAAAGACACTTGAGAAAGAGACAAAGAGAGCCACAATCTTAAGAACAACAATAAAAGGAAACCACTAAGTAGGGCAAATAATTAGAAAGTGTAGAAAACCAACAACAGAAAGATATCATGACAGGGATGAGCCAGTACACATCAGTTATATCAATCAATGTAAATGGTCTCAACTCACCAATAAAAAGAAATAGACTAGCACAGTGGGTTAAGAAACAAAATCCAACAATATGCTGTGTACAAGAAACACATTTCACTCAAAAGGAAATTCACAGACTAAAAATCAAAGGCTGGAAAAAAATACTCCATGCAGCAGGAACCCAGAAAAAAGCAGGGGTAGCTATTATGTTTGCAGACAATATGAAATTAAAACGGAAAGTGAAAAAGTATATGTGATCCAAAATCTATAATAAATACTATGGAAGGGTAAAAAACAGCTCGAAGAGCATAAGTAATTGGGAAGGGAAAAGGAGGAAAGAGCGAAAGGAATAGGAAAAAGATATAAATCTGTATGTATGTATATGTAAGATAACTAAAACGAACGTACTGCTGAATGTATTCGTTATTGAGAAAGAACGGTTAATACTCATATGATTTGATCAGTTTTACATGTCTATACCTGTTAGTGTAAACAACAATTTTGAAGGTAACAATACACAATATTGCAACCATTTTCAAGTTTCTATCATCCTGCTTTGTAAACTTATAATGTTACTGTTGTGCATTTGCTCTAGTCGTTTGCTTGTCTCTTTTGCTTTTTGTCTTTCTTATATGTCTTTTTTCTCTTAAATAATGATAATAATAAAAAGAAAACCCTAGTTACACAAAAACAATACTAAGAGTCAACAAATGGGATAACATCAAATTAAAAAACATTGTACAGCAGAGGAAAATAACAATAGAGTGAAAAGACAACATACAGAATGGGAAGAACTAATATCTATAATACACAAAGAACCAAAAAAATTAGTCCCTAAATTTAAAGGCCTGTTTAAAAATGGTCATTTGAAAGGATAAACCATATTTCTCAGGTGAAGAAGTGTAGACAGTCAATAAATACTATGTAAAAATTTTCAAGATTGATGGCAACTGGTGAAATGGAAATTGAAGCAATACTGACATTCCATCTCACTCCACAGAGAATGGACATTATAAAATTCAACAAATAACAAATGCTGGAGTGGCTGTGGTGCAAAGAAAGAAAGAAAGAAAGAAAGTCCTTCTTCATTGTTGGTGGGAGTGTAAACTGGTATAACTGCTATCGAAATCAGTATGTGGATTCCTCAATGAACTGAAAATAGGAATTCATTTGATCCAGCTATTTCTCTTCCAGGCATCTTCTCCAAAGAGATAAAGATATCATATCACAGTGATGTATGGATACCATGTTTATAGTAGAACAATTCATGATAGCTAATTCTTGAAAGCAGCCTAAATGTCATCAACAGATGAAGGTATAAAGAAAGTGTAGTATTTATACATAATGGAGCACTTGTCTGCCATAAGGAAGGGTAAACATCAGCAAACTTGAGTATTGCATTTTCATACTGCCGTGTAAAGTGAAGTAAATCAGACACGTGAGTTTAAATGCTGTATGGTTTATCTTATACAAGAAACCCAGTATATAAATGAAGTGCAAAATAGAAGACAGACAATATGAAAATGAGAGAGAATAGAAGTTATTGTATTCTAGCACTGACAATGTATCTAAAATTGTACTTTGATCTACTATAATTGTCTTATTTTTATACTTTTTTTGGCTTGATAATCTGGCTGTCACTCTGTATGTATGATAATTAACTTTATGAGGACCTATGAAATAAATAAATGAATCTGTTGTTGGCAATTTTTTAAAGGGTGGGGATGGAAGGGAAGGGGAAAAATTGAGATGTGTTGTGTATATGTACCAGTTCCCCACATTGAATGCAATATTTATGAACTGCAAACGTGCTAGCCAAAATGAGAAATTTTTAAAAAATATTTTTTACTTATTGAGGAACAAAGCAAGATGGTAGTTTCCATGGGATAAATGGAGAAGGAAATAAGGTGTTGTTGTTCAATGGGTATGCAGATTTATTCATGCAAGATAAAACAGTTCAAGAGATATGCTGTACAATGCCATTCTTATTATTTAAGAAATACTGTAATTTACACTTAAACATTAAGAGGGTAGATCTTATGTTGCATGTCTTTTTAACCACAATTTAAAAAATGCTATTAAATTAGGTGTAAGAGATTTTTTAAAGCTGTTCAAATTTCAAAATATTTTACACTCAAATTATTTCCTAAATGTCTTTAAATTCTTGCTCTATTTTATAGAAAATGGAAATAGAAATTGTAGACAATGCGTTATCAGCAGTTGTATCAAAGAAAGATAATATCCAATTCAGATATATCAAGACAAGCCGTACACCCGCACCAAAAGTTCAATGAATTAAGGTAAATTTGTCTGTTTAAAATGTTTTAGGTTAACAGATATAGACATGTAAAACTGATCTAATCGTAAGTATTAACTGTTGTTTTTCAATAACTAATTCAATAACATTTAGTAGTATGGTCATTTTAGCTATCTTACATATACATATATACAAATTTATGTCTTTTTCCTTTTTCCTTCCCTCTGTTAATCTAAACAACCCTTTTGATGGTAACAATATGCAATATTGCAACCATTGTCAAATTTCTATCATTTTGTTTTGTAAACCTATAAGGCTACTGCTGTGGATTTGTTGTGGTCGTTTGTTTGTCTCTTTTGTTTTTGGTCTTTCTTTTCTGTGACTTTTTTCTCTTAAATAAAAAAATGTTTTAGGGTTTGTAAAGTTCATTTTTTAAAGATTCCTGGATCTAAACAACTTTTTCAATCAATATTTTAACTATAGTTTCTGCAGATGTCATAAGTGATATTAAAAAAATAAAAGATTACTTTGATCTACAACTGTAAAGAGTAGGGGACAAACTGGGTCACTTCCACTAAAACTGAGCTATTCATTTGACTCTTAGGTATGTTTTAAGGAACTGGGTTGTGCTAAGTAATATTATGAGCATCTTATTACATGATGTGGAGGGAACATAAATTTGGACAAAGACCTTGACTCAAAGCTTGGCTCTGCTTTTATTATCTACCTCAGTAAATTGCCTAGAAGATTTAATTATAGACTACCTGACACACGATAAGTGCTCCATCAATATCAGTTTCCCTAAATATACTATTTCACTGAGTCAGCATGACTACTGACAATAGGCATTATTATCATCAGTTTAGACTTAATTTGGAGATCCTATTTACAAACCTGGGCCTATATAAACCCTGGACTCTTGAAACTATAGAACACTCTCATTGTGATATACTTTTGAATAGGAATCTATTCTGAATGATTTAGTCAGGATGAATTGAAAGTGTACTGCTAGTTAGCTGAATGAATTGATAAAAATACAGAGAATGAGGCAGAGAATTTCTTAGTGATAGCCATTCATACATTGAAATATAGGTGCCATTATAGTAGATTAAATATCATTCATGTCCACCTGATTTTTTTTTTTGTGGTAGTGGGAATTGGGCCCAGGGCTTTCACACTGTGGTACATCCACAGTTGTTTATTTATCTATTTAAAGACAAGGTATTGGTAAGTCACAAAGTTGCCTAGGCTGGGTTTTTTCATGTGATCATTCTGCCTCAGTCTCTCAGAGTGCTTTAATTACAGACATATCATCTTACCAAGCTTGGTTTTTAAAATTTTGATTTTTGATTTATTATATTTTATAATATAAAGACAAGTCATACAAAAGGTATGTCCAATTTTCACCAGTTAGAATTAGACTCACGATTTCTGACCATTCTGATTTTTGGATATCTGCTTCTCTCAGACTTGAAGAAATAATAAAAGAACAGTGTCACAAACCAAGTATTATTATTAGTGTCTTTTTTCTCACATTGAAAGTTATTTTCTTTCCTAGAGATGATAAAAGCAGAGCAGGAACCAAATGATGTACTTTTTTTTTAAAAAAAATTTAGCTTAATGGTGTGTTCACTAAGCCATGAAATGATCATTTTTATTCAAATTCATACTCCAAAAATGCATTCCAATATCTTGTCATTCTTAAGTATTTTAGCATTTTCATCACCTTTAGTAAACACTGTGTTATAGGTTTCCTCTCACTATTTTAGTGTTTGTATCACAAAGATATCTGTCTTGGTTCCTTTTTACCCATCTTTCTCATATTCTTTTAGATTTTGAGAGATGAAATTATTTAACTTGAACATAGTGATTAGGTGAGTTGTTAGATTAGTTGTTTTTAAGTCTTTAGGTTTGTGTTAAATGTTTTCAATGCTTTGCCTCAAAGTTTCTGTCTTGGTTACTTTTCTCTTGTTGCTGGGACAAAACCACCTGACACCCAAAATGAAGGAAGGAAATGTTTATTTAGCTCACTGTCTCTTGCTATTTTTGAGATATCTTTCTTTTCATGATCTTTAGCTACAATTCTGTCTTCAAGATATGAAATTCTATCTTTCCTTTAATTCAATATGTTGCATATACTTTCAATAGAGATTTTAATCTACTGGATCTCTGTTTGGATTTATTTAATAGATTCTGTTTCTCTCCAATGTTGGGTATTTTTTTGTTTCTGTCTTTTTCTAAGCTCATCTATTTTTTATTTGTGTCTTCTCTAATATCCTTGATTTTAAGTATCAATTCTTTTTGTACCTGAGATGTCATTTTCTCTATAGTCTTTTTCACTTGTCTTTTCACTTTTGTTATTGTTTTAGAAAGTTCCAGGGTTTGACCTCCAACTTCATTAATCCTGTCCTGAGTGGACTGGGGATCTGGGGCTGCACCCAACCTCTACATCTTGCCATTTTCTACCTTCTCTTTTTTCTTTTATTTTGTCTTCTATGTTGATGCCAACCTCCCATGATATACAGCTCTACACCTAGCACTGAGGCCTTTGTCAAAGAGGAAAGGAGATGTCTGTTCCTCAGGGATGTCCTCCAGATGTAGTTGGTTCCTTATAGCTATCCCAAGAAACTGCCTTCTTCTAGTGTTTACAGTTCTGTGGTAATGTCCATGTTGCATCCCAGAGATGTGCTGGGAATGGAGCTGATCTTCACCTCTGGGTGTAGGGACTAAGACTGGTCTTCTGTTGGTGGAGTTCTCCAGAGTCCAGCTGCTGTCTTCTCACTGCTGCTTCAGACACTTCTATGTTACTAGCCTCGCTAATAATTTCACCCTCCAAAGTTGTGTGTGTGTCTGTGTGCTGGGCAGTTGTCCTAGGACTTAGGGTTGCTGTCAGTCTTACACTCTTCCAGTCAGCCCCACTTTCTGGGGGAATAATGGAGGAGGTCTGGGTTGTGAACTCACTGTCTTCCAGCCAACCCTGCTGTCCACGATGTAATGGAGGGGTGCACAGCATGAACTCACTTTCTTCCAGCCAGCCTGCCCTCCAGGATGCAATGGAAGAGGTCTGGGTTGTGAACTCACTGCCTTCCAGCCAGCCATGCTTTCCATGATGTAATGGAGGGGTACAGAGCACGAACTCACTTTCTTCCAGCCAGCCTGCCTCCAAGATGCAATGGAGGAGATCCAAATCACAGACTCACTGTCTTCTAGCCAGTTCTGCCATCAAGGATGTAATTGAGGGACACAAAGCTCAAACTCACTGTCTTACAGCCAGCCGGTCCAGCCATAAGGGATGTAACATTGTTATGAAATTTTGTTTTACCTTTTTCCATAAAAAATATTGTTTGAAATCTTGATGAATTTAATATATATTATCAATCACTGTTCAATGAAGCAAATAACAATCAAAAATGTAAATTCAGTGTAACATGCCATATTTCATTGTATGTCAGACATTGAAATGATCCATAACTTGAGCTGGATCCTCTGGGTCATGAAGTGAACTAAAGTCTTTCTGGACTCTATCCTTTTCTTTTTCAATGTTGCTGTAGTGACCAAGTCTTTTAAGTAGCATCTCCAGAAAGAATAAGTATCATTCTACATCGTTCTACTCCAATAGTGTTTCAAGTAAGCAACATTTCTAAAGGCCTTCTCTGTTTCAGATATAATGCTTACCATTGGGAAACATATTAACATCATGCCTTAGTTACTTTTCACATTGCTGAGACAAAACACCCAATACTTAAAATTAAAGGTTTATTTAGCTCACACTTTGTAGAGTTTCAGTTCGTAGATGGCTGGATCCATATAGGTTGCCTGGCAGAGTCATCACAGAGGAGAAACAGTTCATGGCAGTCAGAAGATAGCAAAAGCAAGCAAGCAACAAGCTGCTTTCTGTCCCTAAGGTGGGTTACACTCATACCACTAATCCTATCACCCTTAATCCTAGCACTGCACCATAAATAAATCCCAGTATCACACACTCTCAAACCAGCAACCCCTGAAAAAGTCCCACCTATGACCACATGACTTGGGAGGCTTTTAGGGAGGGACAACTAAACACAAGCCATAACACATCCCCATTGCATAAAGGATATAATTAAAAATTAGCATGATTAAGTAACTTGTAGGGGTCACTAAGAGGCAGAATAGCAATACTGATTAAAGTTCATCAAGTAAAAATGTATAACCTGCAACTATGAAGAGCTTCTTTGCACATCACTCTCCTCACTGCTTTGATGGATAGAAATCTCGAAAAGCCACTGGGGATAATTTGTGTAAGGGACCCATGTCTTGTTTTACTCTAGAAAGAATTTAAAATGTGAAGGAAACATGAAAATATTCTCTGTTATAGTGCAAAGAAATGGGTTTTAGATTATTAAAATTCCAGGACACCTATTTGACAATTTTGAGAAACCTGTGTTCTCATAAAAGAAGAAACCACTATCTCATTCTAGTGCTTTCTTGAGAACTTCATGAAGAAACCTATAAAGTTCCTTCACAGTAGCTGGTATGAAACAGAGATCATAAATATTAGCTCTTTCTTCATTCTGCACTACTTCGGACCCTAATTTGCCTCTTTATGGTGGTAGTTTCATTTGAAGACAGGATAGATTTATCTCTCCTTACCAACAGATACTTTCATGCTTTTTAAAATTTATTTAAGCGAAAAAAAGACACATATAACAAAGACAAAAAGCAAAAGGGACAAACAAATGACTAGAGTAAATGCACAACAGTAACATTGCAGGTTTACAAAACAGGATGATAGAAACTTGACAATGGATGCAATATTGCATCTCGTTATCTTTAAAATGGTTGTTTACATTAGCAGATATAGACATGTAACATTGATCTAATCCTGAGTATCAATTGTTCTTTCTCAATAACGAATACATTCAGCAGTGTGTTCATTTTAGTTATCTTACATATACATATATACAGATTTACATCTTTTCCTTTTCCCTTCCCTCTTTACCCCTTTTCCCTTCCAATTACTTTTGCTCTTTGAGCTGTTTTCTACTCTTACATAGTATTTATTATAGATTTTGGACCATATATACTTTTTCAGTTTTTTATACTAGGGAAACAATATGGTATTTACACATGTGGGTTTGATTTATCTCACTTATGAGTATGGTCTCAAGTTGTGATCATTTAGTTATAAAAGTCTTAATGCAAACTTTCTTAATAGCTGAGTAGTACTCCTTTGTAAAAAATACCACATCTTTTTTATCCATTCTTTGATTGATGGCATTTGGGCTGTTTCCAAGATCTGGCTATTACAAATTGATTTGCTATAAACATGGGTGCACAAATATCACTGTGGTATGAT
Source organism: Dasyprocta punctata (assembly GCA_004363535.1). Classification (NCBI taxonomy): domain Eukaryota; kingdom Metazoa; phylum Chordata; class Mammalia; order Rodentia; family Dasyproctidae; genus Dasyprocta; species Dasyprocta punctata. The sequence goes on from RJWM01001170.1 coordinate 72,189, forward strand.
GTTTTCAGTTCTTCTGGGAAAATGCCCAGAAGTGGGATAGCTGGGTTGAATGGGATCTCTAATCCTAGCTTCTTGAGGAATCTCCACACTGACTTCCACAGTGGTTGCACCAGTCTACACTCCCACCAACAGTGGTGAAGAGTTCCTTTTTCCCCACAGCCCCTCCAGCATTTGCTGTTGGTTGATTTTTTAATCTTGGCCATTCTTTCTGGAGTGAGAAGGAATCTCAGTGTTGTTTTAATTTGCATTTCCTGAATGACCATTGATGTTGAACACTTTTTCATATATTTATTTGCCATTTGAATTTCTTTCTCTGAGAAGTGTGTATTCATCTCAGATGCCCATTTTTGGATTGGGTCCTTGAATTTTAGGGGCCTGGTTTCTTTTAATTCTTTATATGTTTTAGATAGAAGCCCTTTGATGGACAATTGGCTAAGATATTTTCCCAGTTGGTGGGTTTTCTTTTTACTTGGTGGGAGATTTCCTTTGACGTGCAAAAACTTTTTAGGAAGATGAGATCCCAGTTGTTGATTCTGGGAAGTGTTTCCTGTGAAGCTTGATTTTTGTTCATGAACTCTCTGCCTACTCCTCTGTCATCAAGATTTTTACCTACTCTGTCTTCTAGTAAGTTTAGTGTCTCTGTTTCAATATTCAGATCTTTGATCCATTTTGACTTATTTTAGTGCATGGTGATAGGCATGGATCTAGTTTTACTTTATTGCATAGAGAAAGCCATTTACGTTTGGCCCCTTTGTCAAAGATGAGGTGGCTAAGTGTGTTTGTAGTTGTGACTGTATCTTCTAATCTATTCCACTGATCTTCAGGTCTGTTTTGATTCCAGTACCATGCTGATTTTACCACAGTAGCTTTGTAGTATAGTTTTAAGTCAGGGATTGTGATGCTTCCTGCCTTCCCTTTGTTGCCCAGAAGTGCCCTGCTACTCTAGGTCTTCTCTGATTCCAGATGAATTTCAGGAATGCTTTCTCTAGTTCTGTGAGGTAGGCAAGTGGTATTTTCATTGGGATTGCATTAAATCTGCATAATAATTTTGGGAGAATGGTCATTTTCACGATGTTTGTTCTTCCTATCCATGAACAGGGAATATCTTTCCATTTTCTGAAATCTTCTTTGATTTCCTTTTTTTGAGTAGTGTAATTTTCACTGTATAGATCTTTTACTTCCTTTGTTAGATTGATTCCTAAGTATTTCATTTTTTTGGATGTTATAGTGAAGGGTGTGGTTTCCCTTGTTTCTCTCTCTGTGACTTTGTTGTTTGTGTACAGGAATGCTATTGATTTTTGAGTGTTCACCTTGTATCTGGCTACATTACTGAATTTGGTTATTCCTCCTAGAAGTCTTCTAATGAATTTTTGTGGGTCTTCTATGTAGAGTATCATGTCATCTGCAAATAATGATAATTTCACTTCTTCCTTTCCTATCCTTATTCCTTTTATTTCTTTCTCATGTCTAATTGCTCTGGCTAATATTTCCAGAACTATATCGAATAGGAGTGGTGATAATGGACATCCTTGTCTTGTTCCTGATTTTAGGTAGAAAGTTTTCAGTTTTTGTCCATTTAGTAAGATGTTGGCTGTTACTTTATGATATATGGCTTTTATCAGGTTGAGGTAGAGACCATCTATTCTGATTTTCTGTAGGGTTTTTTTCATGAATGGGTGTTGGATTTTGTCAAAAGCTTTTTCTGCATCTATTGAGATGATCATGTGGTTCTTGTCCTTGATCCTGTTGATATGGTGTATCACATTTATTGATTTGCATATGTTAAACCATCCCTGCATTCCTGGGATGAATCCCACTTGATCATGGTGTATAATCTTTCTGATAACTTGCTGTATTCTATTTGCCAGTATTTTATTGAGGATTTTTGCATCTATGTTCATTAGGTAGATTGGCCTGTAATTTTCTTTTTTGGTTGGGTCTTTCTCTGGTTTTGGTATTAGGGTATTACTTGTTTCCAGCAATGAGTTAGGGAGACTTGCTTCCCTTTCAATTTCATTGAAGAGTGTGAGGAGTGTTGCCATTAAGTCTTCCTTAAATTTCTTGTAGAATTCAGCAGTGCATCCATCAGGGCCCGGGCTTTTCTTTCTTGGTAGTGTCCTAATTACATTTTCAATTTCATTAGCTGAAATTGGGTTATTCAGCAGTTTTACATCTTCTTGACTCAGCTTTGGTAATTCATAGGTTTCTCGGAATCTGTCCATTTCTTCTGTGCTATCGAATCTATGTGAGTGAAGTTTTTCAAAGTAGGTATTGATGATCTTCTGTATTTCCTCCGGGTCTGTAGTGATTTTACCCTTTTCATTTCTTATTGCATGAATCTGAGTTTTTTCTTTCCTCTTTTTGATAAGGTTGGCTAGGGGTTTATCAATTTTATTTACTCTATCAAAGAACCAACTCTTTGATTCATTAATTCTTTGTATTCTTTTCTCAGTTTCAATTGCATTAATTTCTGCTCTAATTTTAATAATGCCCTCCCTTCTTCAGGCTTTGGACTTGACTTACTCTTCTTTTTCTAGAAATTTGAGGTGCAGCATTAGTTTGTTTATGTGCATTCTTTCCGTTTTTCTGATATGAGAGTTTAGTGCTATAAATTTCCCTCTAAAGAGTGCTTTCATTGTATCCCACAGGTTCCAGTAATTTGTACTTACATTTTCATTCAGTTTTAGATATTGCTTAATTTCTTCTTTAACCTCTTCTGTGACCCATTGGTTATTTAGGAGAGTATTGTTTAATTTCCATGTATTTATGCAGTTTTTGTAGATTTTTTTGTCATTCATTTCCAATTTTACTGCGCTATGGTTAGATAATATGCAAGGAATTATTTCAGTTCCTTTGCATTTACTTAAGCATGTTTTGTGCACCAGTACATGTTCTATTTTAGAGAATGACCCATGTGCAGCTGAGAAGAATGTGTATTCTGATGTTGATGGGTGGAATACTTGATACACATCTAGTAGGTCCATTTGTTCACAAGTTTGATTCAGTTCTGTTATTTCTTTGCTGATTTTTTGTTTGGTTGATCTGTCTCTATGTGACAGTGTGGTGTTAAGGTCCCTGTTATAACTGTATTATTGTTTATTTGGTTTGTCATGTCTATTAAGAATTGTCTTACATAGTTGGGTGCTCCCATATTTGGTGCATATATATTTATGATTGTAATCTCTTCCTCTTGCAGTTTTCCCCTCACAAGTATGTAGTGACCTTCTTTATCTCTTTAGATCATTTTTGGTTTGAAGTTCATATTGTCTGCAAACATAATAGCTACCCCGGCTTTTTTCTGAGTTCCTGTTGCATGGAGTATTTTTTTCCAGCCTTTGATTTTTAGTCTGAATTTCCTTTTGAGTGAAATATGTTTCTTGTACACGGCATATTGTGGGATTTTGTTTCTTAACCCACTCTGCTAGTCTGTTTCTTTTCATTGGTGAATTGAGACCATTTACATTGATTGATATAACTGATATGTACTGGCTTATCCCTGTCATGATATCTTTGTGTTGTTGGTTTTCTACACTTTCTGTTTAATTATTTGCCCTACTTAGTGGTTTCCTTTTATTGTTGTTCTTAACACTGTAGTTCTCTTTGTCTCTTTCTCGAGTGTCTTTCAGTACTCTTTGTAGTGTTGGTTTGGTGGCCATAAATTTCTTCAGCTGTTCTTTGTCATGAAAGTATCTTTTTTTCCTTTAATTTTAAAGGATAGTTTTGCAGGGTACATCAATCTGGGTTGAAAGTTGTTTCCTTTCAGGATTTGAAATACCTCACTCCAAGCTCTTCTTGACTTACAGGTTTGTGTTGAGAAGTCTGCCAAGATCCTGATAGGCTTTCTTTCATAGGTGATCTGTTTCTTTTCTCTGACAGCTTTTAGTATATTGTGCTGTATTTATGATACCCTTATTATTGTATGTCTGGGTGAGGATTTATTTTGGTTATTTTTAATTGGGGTTCTGTATACCTCCGTTGCCTGTATTTCAGATTCTCTTCCCATGTTTGGAAAGTTTTCTGCTATTATATCTGTGAATAGTCTTCACAGGTCATTAGTATTGACTCGTGCTTTTGCATGTATGCCTATTAATCTTATGTTATTTCTCTTGGCATCATCTTGCAGCTGTTGAATTGTTGTTTCTTGGTTCCTTGCTAGTTTTAAGAGATCTTTTCTTTCATGGCCATGATCTCCCATGCTGTGTTCAAGAACTGAGATTCTATCTTCAGCTTCATTCAAGTGGTTTTTCAAACTTTCCATGGATTTTTTCATTTCCTTCACTTCCCTTTGCATCTGTTTCACGTACTGTTTGTGTCTTATATTGTTCAAAGTTTCAATCATTTTCTTAAGTTCTGCTATTTTTTTATCTTGCTCTTCTTTTGATACACACATTTCTTTAATAATGATCCTCATTTTTTAACTGAGTGAATATTTCTGATTTTAATTTCTCTATAGCTTCATCGAGCTGTTTCTTTACTGCATTTTCTATCATTTCAGAAAGTTCAGTTGTGTGACTGCCATTGTCTTCATTTCAGTGTCCCTTGGGTTTGTTCTCAGTGGGTTGGTGGACTGAGACTGCCTCTTGGTCTTTTGTTTTGTCATTTTCTTCTAGAACCTATGTGGCTCTGTGTCCTGCAAGACTGACCAGGCATTCCCCTGGTGGGTCATGCTGAGTCGTGGGATCTGGTAGAGCTGTTTCCTGTGCGCAGCAAGTGAGTGTGGCCTCTCAGGGTGTGTGGGTGGAGCCTTCACCTTATTGGGTGGGGGCCAAGGCCTCTTGGTCCCAGGGAGCTAGGCAGAGTGTACCCCGGAGTGTGGTGCCACTGGACCCTGAGTCTGTCTGCAAGGAGTTCAGAGCTTCTGGTGTGCCAGGCAAGTCTGGGCGAGTCCCAGGTCTACAGTGCCAGGGCCTTGTTCCTGGCTGGGTGGGGCCCATGAGCTCTAGGACCCAGCATGCAGGCCGCTCCACTGAAGTATGGAGCTTGTGTGTGCTCTGTGCTCTGGTGGGGGAGCCCAAGCCCTCCAAGGCCGTGCAGCTATGCTGGTCAGTGACTGATGAGCAGCTCTGGGGTCCTGGGCTGGGCTGGATTCATTACCTCTGTGTTCTATGAGCCTGGTCGTGTGTTCCCCTGGTGCGTGACGCTGAGTTGTGGGACCCAGTAGAGCTGGATGCTGTGTGCAGCAAGTGAGGGCGCTCTCCTGGTGCGTGCGGGTGAAGGCTCTACCTTCCTGGGTCAGGGCCAAGGCCTCCAGGTCCCAGGGAGCTAGGCAGAGTGTACCCCGGAGTGTGGCACCACCCAGACCCTGAGTCTGGCTGCAAGGAGTTCAGAGCTTCTGGTGTGCCAGCTACTTTCATGTTTAACCATCATTTCCCTCCAACTTCAGCGAAGGCCTTAAGTGATCACACCTTTGATGTTACATAGGATAAAATCATATGAATTGCTTGGGATTAAACTTGAATATGGATCTTTGTAATGTTCATTGAGTTTTCTTCATGTATCCTGTAATCTAGATACTATTGAGATACTATTTGGTAAGGTTACTGAATGCAAAAATTCACTGTAACTGCACACTATTTGCAGGCATCTGCAATATCAAGTATATTAACTTATTTAACATTTACTGAGCAATCATTATTTACCAATGCATGATGTGAAAAACCTATGTGATGATTATGAGGGAGCATAAGGTAGGAAAAATTGTTGCTTTCTAGATGCCACCAGTTTTGGGGGTAACAAAGTAGGAGAAAGTAGAAGTGAAAAAGAAAGAGACATAAACTAATTCAGGTCACTCAGAGAAACATGTGCTATACTGAGTTATATTCAAAGGTCTAATATTTCAAATAGACTTGTTTACACATTTATAATATTAAATTCTTAACACACATCTCAATATCAATACTATTAACAAGGGTAAATATGTGTTAGGAAAATATATGCATAATAACTATGATTGATATTGGAATAGCATAACTCATACGAAAAGTATCAATGAAAGTTTTAAAATTTTCAGAACTCTTACCTTTCTAAGTTCATTTCAAAGGCACAGAGATTGGATGTTCAGTGAACCTGGCTTTACTATGCAATATCAACTTCATAAGAAAGGTGAAAATTTTTCATTAAGCAAAAAAAAATGAGTAGACACACAAACCTTAAGTGAATTAATAATACTTGAACATTGTTTAACTTTTGAGATTATTATTTAAGAAATTTTTCATGTATAAATTCACATTCACATTTTTCTTACTCTTTTATTTGTGGCCTTCACATATTATTCTGGATGGTCACGGCAGCTGCTCACTGGCAGTAATACAGTAGTTTCATGTAATGAACAAGAAAATAATATTTTCAACAAGGCCCCTTCAAAGAAACACACACACACACACACACACACACACACACACACACACAGAGTATTTCTTTAACAAAGACAATTTGGGATTGGAATACTGCAGTTTTGTTTTAAAAATCACAAGCACAGAATTAGCTGAGAGTTTTCAACAGTGCATCAAAAGAATTTATTCTACCCCATGCATAATGAGGAAGGTGCCAGTAAAAGCTAAGTAACTAGCTAATGCTAAACCAATTTTGAGTAGGACTATGGTGTCCATTTGTTGAACTGTTAAGAAGGGAAGATAGAATGCAAGAAAGCACACTGTGAACATGATAAACAACTAAGGAGGAAAAGGAAACAGAAAAAGGTCATCCATGTGCTCAGAAAATGATGTGCCACAGTGCTCGCTTCATGCTCTCATTCAGATGTCTGGTCTTCATTGAGTCTAGGTTATAATTGACTTTTGCTTAGAGCACATAACATGACATAGTTCAGATGAAAACTCTGATGCCAGTCAAAGAGGATGACTAGAAAACCTCGTTAAAAATACTCATTTACTTGTTAGCAGAGGTTTTCCTATATACTTTTTAATGCTGCCTTCTAAAGTTCATTTTTATTTATTTTCTGCTAAGGTTCCATATTTTTTATGACAGTCTTCTCATTCATGTTTCCCAGAAATGAAAAAGCCTGAAGCTTCCTGATATTGGCGCTTTTAAGATATGCTCTGTTCTCCAGTTTTAAACCAAAGTCAAAGAAAAAGATAATACATGAGCCCAAGGAAATTGGAGCATGACAAAGAATCTTCCCCTTTCCAGAGAGAGGGAGATAGAGAGAGAGAAATATCCCTTCCTCATTAAAATAAAAGCCCAGAAGCTGCTTGTTGACATCAGCCCCTGAAACCCTAGGCTTCTTCAAGTCATCAGCGCACACAGTAGTCACATAGTACATAAAAGCGTGAAAGCTTCTCATGCCCAATAGAAACCTACTTTTATGGTCATCATATTTTTATAACACAATTCACAGTGTGATTTCTTATAGTCAAATATATCAAATTGTCTATGTAAATTCTTGCAGGATTCTGAAAATCATTAGTTGCAGATTCTATGAAAAGTGGATAGTGGCTAACACTAGCTTGTATTCCAGGTATTGTATAAATGCTTTCATTTGCCCTTTCTCATTAAACTTTACAGCAGGAATATGTTGAAGCACTTTAATATCATTTTACAGAACAGGGCACTGAGGCTTAGATGGAAAAATTCTGAAGTTTGGGTAAACAGACAACAAAAGATGTGTAGGCTCTGCACTTTTTCACAGAAGAGGAAGGTCAGATTCAAACATGTGAGACAAGGAAACATTTAGAGAACAGGCTAAAATACCAGTTTATGTCCACAGAACTGCTTTATGTCTGAATATCTGGTGTCTTAGAATGAGATATAAGTAGATTTGACACTCAGTTTAGAGAAGGACTTCCAAACAGTTTTACAATATTTAAGAAATATCCTACAAGTTGGTAAAAAGGCTTTGGCTGTGCTGCCTTATCACCCAGGGATCCATGGTATAGCAACCATGGACAGGGTTAATGCGCAGTTTTAGGGCTTTCTCTGACTCTGATTGGTTAAAACTTGAGGCAGTCAGCCCCTCATATATCTGCCTCCTAGGGACTGCCTATAAGTCTCATAACTCCCACAGGACCCTCTACAGGGTGGCTGGTTGTTATTTCTTCTATGGCTATCTGTAGCAATGTTAGTTTCCACATTTCCTTGGGAATGTGGATCTGAAGGAGCCAAGGAAAGACAGAAGAACCTGGAAATGTGGACTGGCTGGTGACTCCCAGGTGGCTTGCTGTACAGGGTGTTAAATGGTTTAAAAATGATCTCTGGCTATGTGACCAAGAGAGAGGTACAAATCTTGATAAAAATGAGGTGTTCATTCCTTTGGTAGAATAGGTTTATATTAAATCAATATACAATGGGATTCAAAAAAGAAAGAAAAACTGGTCTCCAAATGTAAACATGAAATTTAAGGTAAGACAGTAAAACTAGTTCTCAAAATAACAAGCATTGTGCTATGTCAAGTAACCTATGGAATAAAATTATCATAAGTGAAAAGAATGTGATGTTAGAAACTGCAGTTCTAGTGAAAAGATAAAAATCTCTTAAGCTTTGATGATTTGTCATTTTTTGGAATCAATATTAATAATTCATTTAAGTGATAAGGGAATCCTTGAGAGAGATTCTAATCTCAATAACAAGGTAAATTTCTGAAATCCAATAAAGTTCTGATTATTTGATTAGCTGAAAGTGTGTTTTATACCTGCTTCCCTTGAGGGAGGTCGTGGGTAGTATGATCTGAATGCTGGGAAGAAGGATAAATGACAAGGGGTTGAAAGTAAGATAATAGCATAAAACTCCCAAATTTTGGTTAGGTGATATAGAGAATCAAATGTAACAATTTATGAATTCTTTGATTCTAAAATTCAGCAATGGCTTTCTGCCATGTTTGAGCTTACTTTATAAGGCACTTGGCAATATGTTAAAAAGGGACTTGCCAAGTTATTTGCGTCCTTGTCTTTTTTTCCCCCACACCGCCAGTAAGTTCTTTCAGACTGGAAACAGCAATGATACTTAAGTACTCACTGAAGTGATTTGAATTTATAGCATTGCTTCTAAGAAAACAGCATTTCGAGTTCCAAGCAAAGTTCTTAGAAATTATATTCAGGTAGATTGGTTATTACTTGAAAGTATTACTATTTGCAAATAGGTACTACTTTAAATTAAACATCTCTTTAGGATTTTTAAATGACTTATTCATTGTCTTTGTAATTTAACGTTTTTTAACATTATACAATGAAGCCATAATCTAATTATCATCAAAGGCTGAACTGCATTAGACTCCGCACTTCAAAGCCCCAAACACAGAATTCCTGGACCCACTCATAATCAGACCTCTAAAATACAGGCATGTTAACACAGTAATTCATAGTAGAGCTGCAGAATCTTTAATATAATAAAATGTAACTAAAAGTTCATATGACTGGAATATTGCTATCTAGTGCTGAAATGCATTATTTAAAACAATTGGAACTAAGCGCTGAGCAGGGAAATTCACAATAAAAATGGCAGCAGTAAGGGGGAAAGCAGCTTTTATAAAAAATGTCAACATTTCCTTTCATGTGGACACTTCTGCTAAAATGTTAACCTGATCATTTTGATTTACAGATTTTGCTTAATATTGATAAAAGGACAGTCATGTAGAATTTTACATCTTGTAGTAGATATCACATGGACTTAGTACTGTCCCTCCCTTAAAAAAAAAAGCCTGATGAATGACTAAGGTCAGGGATACAAGTGCTATAGAAATGAGACAAGATGGTAACACACTCCTATTGTATGTATAGTGCAACTAGAGTGGCAAAAGATGGCAATGAATCTTACTTTACACATGGAAAATGTATACAAGTCTGAAGTACATGAAATCTACTTACTGCTTCAATATTTCTAGCTATTTGAGATTTTTTAAAAAATTAAAGCCCATTATCAGTAAATTATGGTACTTCACCCTAAAAGAGGCAGTTTTTTCAAATCATTCTACGGCATCAGTCTGAGAAATAAGACACTGGTGTCTTTACTGTAAATATGGCAGCATCAAGTGGGCGCCCAGTGTTCCTACACTTCAGCAACATTCATTAATTCCAGTTATTAACTCCCTAGACATAGGTGAGCTTCTACTGAGCAACCAGTTTTTTTTTTATCTCAGTGACATTATGAGTTCTGTAACTGACTGCATTACCTTTTACATAGACTGCTAAAAAGTTCGGAGCCAAATATGAAAGGTATATGAAGCCTCATGACACACATTCTAGGGAAAAAACAACTAATTTTAATTCCTGCTCAATCATTTCATTGTAAGTTAACAAACATTTAGTGAACATGCAATATGAGCTAAGCACTCTACTTGAGGTTTCTTTTTCTAATTTCTTAATTTAATAAAAATAAAACTTTTACTTTTATGCATTTTTCTAAGCTATGTGAATATATAATTTGAGGCCCCTAATTTTTCAGTCTACAGATTCAGCCATAAAACCACATTTCTCCAGACTAGAGCATTAACTCGCCTCAATTTCTGGCAAGAAAGATGGTTTTCTATAAATTCCATCACATCATATGGTTTTGTGCAAAATGAACTATCTATATGCATGAAGCTAATTGCTTAATAGCCCTACTAGCATATGCTTTCTGAAAAACGTACACACACATACAACAAATATAATTGGTGAAATCCTTTACTTAAAAATCATAGTAAGCCAAGAAACTTGCTTACAAAATTATTCATTTATTCTATCCTTTGAGTCAAGTACATGACAGCACTATTTGTCCCAAAAAAGTTTCTGGCTATTCTTTCTTTTAAAAGCAGTTTCATGTGGTGAACAAATATGATACAAGCTACAATTTTCCTGAAGGATGCCAAAGTATTCAACAGTCTTAGATGTCTTTGTGAAAGAAATCATTATGAAAGAAAGATGCCTGCTCAAAAGCCATTGTTTGAAGTTAAATATTGGTAGCACTCTACCATAAGTACCACCAGCATGTGATTATGACAGTATAAATGCATTCTATAAAGAGCAATATTCTAAATACTTGTAAGCACATATAAATTATTTTAAAAATAATTTGTTGCCTTCTTGACTGTATTATGTAAAAAATGTAATACTCTAGTTTTAAAAGTTCTTGATTAGGAAGCTCAATCTGAAATCTTCATTGCATATTGAGCTTCTAAAGCATTCTATTTGAAGCAGAATAATTGTCTCCCACATAGTTTACCCCAAATAAGTACCTTTTTCTGCCTCATGGAATTAATAAGAATTCAATAAATGACATTGGTTGAATAAATAAATAAAATGAACAAAGACTGTTAGAGATAGAAGACAACATTTAGACTATGTATTAAGACAAAAGTTGTTTTAATTGCTATTCATTTTAACTGCTAGCTGAGAGAAAAACAACAATACATTTCTTGACTTCTATACCGTCTCATTCATTTTATACAATTATGTTATTTTTATATAAATCAAAAATGACCAATTATCAAGTTTTTATCTAAAATGTACTTGGGCTGTTTAAAATAAATAGAATGGTTAATTAGATTACAAAGTAAAATAAAATAGTTTTTGAGGGAAGAAATATCTCCCTGAACAGCATCAGGAGAGTAAAAGGAGTAGATATATAGCAGAAGAAAGAGAAAAAGTAGTTGTCTCAAAAAAAGGGCACCAGAACACAAGAAAATGGCAGTACATGATATTATCATGTCATTGCAATGTATATTCCAGAGAGCTGCTTAATGAAAAATCTGTCCTGAAAACTAAAAGATGAGCTCTTCAAGGAACAACAGTAGTCTATCTTTGCCCCTGAAAGAAATAAGCTGCATCCCAAGAAAATGGGGAACTTAAACTAAGTGGCCAGAGATTAAAGGAAAAAGATTAAAATTACCAAAACAAAACAAAAAAAATGAGGAAAAACACTAAAATCACCTGTATTCATAAAAACTTTGCTTTTTTTTATAATACTGGTATAATTCTTTTTTTCTTTTAAACAGTATATAACACAATAAAACCAATCAAAACAAACAAGTGTAAGAGATACAGGACTTCAAAGCATTACGAAATCAACAGTAGTTACCATAATGCCTTTTGATGTCTTCAAAACAGCTGCAGATAACTTTGGACACAGTAAAAATCCAACAGAACAGAATAGAATAGAAACAATAAAAACAAAACAATGAATGTGATAAAAAACTTAAAAACAAGCCAATAGTAAATACAAAATTGCTACCATAATATATCTTACTATCCTTGAAATAGTTTCTCCTGCCATGGGATTTAACATAATGAAACCAATCAAAAGAGAATAAAACCCAACCCAACAGAACAATGGAAACAGTATAGAACCTCAAATCAAGACCATAGGGAATCAACAATGGCTGCAACCCTCAGAAGGAGAGCCCCCCTAGATAACACATTGCTTAGCAATATCCTTTGAACCTGTGATCAGACCATTGGCCCTAGACTTGCAATGTTAGTGAAACACCAAAGCACCACAGGTATCCAATTGCATTTCACCTCGATAGCTATCATCACAGCCTGTGTTTGTCTAGATAAGCCAGTCACTTATGGAGAGTGGGGTGATTGGTACTTCTTGTTTGCCAGCCTGTATGCTGGAAGGGGCTGGAGTCTGGCTGTTTCCAGTCCAGCTGTGGACCGTGCATGGTGCTGGTTCCCAGATTGGGCTTGTTTTCTGCTGTAGCCATTGTTCTCTCTAACCCTGGTCCATGAAAGGCCCTGACTCATGGTGAGACGCTTGGGTCTAGTTGTTTCCGGTCCTCTGGAGGCCCACACATGGCGCTGGTTCCCAGACTGGGCTTGTTTGCTGCTGCAGCCATACTGGCATAATTCTTATGAGTCGATTTTCTTTTTCTTTTTGTTTTTAAGACAAGTTGATTTTCCATGTTGTGTTTACATGTATACATGTGTTTTCCTCAATAGGTCACACAGCATTTTCGTATTTTTTCAAAGTTTATATTTTGCTATATAATTGAAAATCTTTAAAAATGTTAATCTTTGAATTTTATTGTATGACTATTTTTCCTCCCAAAATTCAAGCTAAATCTTGGCAATTATTCCTTGAATAACAATATTGTATATTTTGGGGATTTTCTGTTGTCATATACATTCCATTAAAATGCTAAGGTTAATTTTTATATTCATCTGTTTTACTCAGATCTATGCATAGACTCTAGGTGTAGCACTGTATTACCATGCCATTTAAAATATCATAGTTAGAATATATTTTATTATTTAATAGATCATATTTCTTCTTTGAACATTTTAAATAGTAAACTTAACTATTCTGAACCATATTATTTTAGAATTTATGCTCCTAAAATAACACCTAAAATCTTGATTGATTTACTATATATTTATTGCCATCTTTGCAATTTTGTCAATTAGAAGCATAATTCTTGACATTTGTCTTCTTGTATATGTTGCTCAAAAGTTTTATAATTCCTTCTAGATAACTGTCTTGTGCAATTCCTATTCAGCATGTTACCATATACATTATAATTAGCTTTATTGCCATGTACTTATTTTCCATCTTTTATACTCTCCAATCAAGATGTTATTGATGAATAAAAATTTTAAAAGTATATATCTAGCATCCTGCTATTTTACAAATCCTGATTTTAGTTCAGGTAGTTTTTCAGTCAGTTCATTTTTGTTGTTTCATATTAAAATACATCCAACATAAACATACATACATATGAAGCAGCAGTATGAAACTTTGTTAGAAAAAATTGTTTATGTAAGCCCATTCTCATTATCACAACTCATCAAATTCTTGTTAAACAGATTAAGCTCTGAGAAATTTTAGGTATATTTGATCTCGATTATACTGCATGTATTTATACATTTCATCCTGTCCAATTTCCTAATAAGTTTTTTATGAGTTGAGTGCCTTATTGAATTGTCTAGGACATTCAGAATAATCTTAAATTATAGTGCCATTCTAGTTACACTTGCCTTATTCAAAATATTGATGTAGACTGTTTCTGTTGTTTACAATGCAGTGTCTATTTTCTAGGGGCTTCGGAAAGCACTTTATCAACTGTAAGAAATGATGGTGACTATATTAATACAGTCCTGATGGTACTGAAGAGACCAAGGGTGACAGACACAGCAGAATCTCAGTGTTACCACAGGGAATTTTCCAAATGCAAGACTTTCTCTTCATTAACAATTCTTAAACAAAGCAACTCTTCTGTGTTTCCTAAAGTAATTGCTGGGTTTCTTGGAACATTTCAAACAAACTTTCATGCTAGAATGTGCTCAACGTAAATACATTTCCACTTAGTATGGGACTCTGCAATTGTATTAGAAAACGTTGTAATATTTTAGCCATATACATTGACCCAAGTTACCATATTCTTCTGAGATGGTAATTTAGCCCTGAGTAATCACTGGATGTATTTTAGCTCAACCTCAGTTGCTAAATATTATTTAGAATTCAATGAATTTGATTGGCACTTGTATTCTTTTGTAGAGAATTTTATATATCAGGTGATATCATCTAATCTAATATAATTTTAAAATGGGTTTTCAGTAGCAGGTTATTCAGGGGCAGGTTGGTTTTCACACACAGACTGACCCAGCTTTATGATTATTATTATTTTTATAAAGCACCAGAGGAGACAGAAGAAAACTAGCATAATGAAATGATCTCTTCTTGCCTTAAAAAGTCAATGTCTAGAGAGGGAGAGTGGAGCTAATATACCTGAGCACTTCTTGAAAAAGATGGAAATTACTTATGGTTCTCAAATAAAAAGATTGCTTCAGGGAAAAAAAGAGTGGTAAAATATGTTGTGGGTACATAGCTCTGCTGGGTAGTTTTTTCTCATGTCTGTGGGCATATAAATAAAATCATCCCCTTTTCCATTGTAGGAATAAAATGAAAACATTTAGAGTTTTCCAAAATTATACATTTCTGTGGTTTTCTATACAGATTGTTAATAGAATACTGTGCATTTCATATGTGTAATTATTCAATTCAGATGCCTTCTTATTTTCTAAAATTCATTTCTGCAATTTGTGCTCTTTTCTGCCAAAGATTTCATTAGATCCACAAACAGAACAATGTAACATCTTTAAACAAGGAATGGTAGCATTTTTCAATCCCACTGTGGAACGTTATATAAAAGAGCAATTTATAAGCATTTCGAGGATGCCAGTTTTCTCAATTTGACCTACGTTAAATATTCTCATTGCAATACTTCAAATGAACACAAAGTCTCAATTTAATTCCAACACTAGGGAAATAAAATATACTGCTCTGAGATGAAAGGCCCAGTGCTACCTAGTCATTTGAATGCAATGCATGTTCTTAACATGGATCATAAGTAACCTGCATCTTAATAGCTCGAATCACTGCACATTCAAAACAATACATAAGTACCAAATAAATATCGTAAACTTGATACATGCAGATGTAATAAACAGAAACCTGCATATTTTAGCATTGAATTTATGATGGAATTTCACATGGTTCATGTTGATACTTTTCAAAACTCTCAGCTTCCCCTTACTAACACATCTGATTATATTTATTAAACAGTAGGAGATCATTGTCACTAAAATCCAGGGTATAGTTTTTGATAAGGTAATACGACAATTTTTTTCATGTCAGCCAACATTTTGTACCTGTAAAATTCTACTTTTGCATTAATTATCATACTCTTGAGTGAGCTTTTTTTGTTTTGTTTTTTGAGACCAGGTCCTGCTAAGTAGTTCAGGCAACTTGAACTTGCTATGTAGCACAGGCTGCCCTGGAACTCTCAACGATTCTTTTTGCCTCAGCTTCCCAAGTGCTGGGATTACAGGTGTGTGTTACGATGTCTGACTTTGAGTAGTCTTTTGGTGCAAATCTTACACCGTGTTCTTAAAAAGGAAGCCTGATTTTTAAGTAACATTCCCTTGACAAGATATAACAATATTGTACATTTAAATTTTATTTCTTTTCTCTTCATTGTTGGCAATCTCCTAAGTTTGAAAACATATTTTTCTTCTCTCTGATTGCACATTTGGCAAACATCAATATTTCCAGTACTTAAATGCACAGTAGTTGACAGGCAGCTTTGATTCAAGATCTTCAACTTATACACGATTTTTGTATGCCAATATTCATTTCTTTATTCAGTGATATGATCAGTTAGTATCATCCTGTCTTCAGAAATTGAAGCTTGGAAAGATTTTTTTTCTGCTAAATTTGATTTACTCAAAGTGCAAAAGTCTCAGGCCTAAATGTTGAAGTTGTTGAATACCTTTGCATTATTTCACCTATAGGAGTGTGTAATCTTTAAAGAAAATCAGTTGGATAAATATTACTTTGCTTTTAAAATACTAAAAAGAAAAATTGCTTACACATAAGAGTTACTTATCTGTTTGTTTTGCTTTGGTTTGGTTTTGTTTTGATTTTTGTGTTTTTGAGACAGGACCCCTCAGTAGGAAGTTCAGTCTGGCCTTGAGCTCACTTTGTAGCCCAGGCTGGTCTTGAACTCACAACCTATCTTGGTCCCTGGAGTGCCGGAATTACAGGTGTGTGCCACCATAGTAGACAAGAGTTGCTTATCTGAAACACAATTTTAACACCCTTAGTTTGTCTTTTTAAAACTTTAGGTCCATTTATATTTCTTGGGGCACAAATTAAATATTGAGATCTAGTCTTCTTGTTTTACTTTCAGGAATGTATGATCTTGGGTGTGGGGGATAAGCCATATCCAAACCAAAATTCTGGATAAGAATTTTAGTGTGAAAAGCCTCTTTCAAAATACTAAGAGTTGTGCATTCTTTACAAGTATAATCAAAGTGCTTAGTTTTAGAGACTTCTCTTCTTTCCTTCAAGGGAGTAATATAACAAAATTTCTTAACACATGCAAGATTTAAAATAAGAAAGAAACATAAAGTCTTCCTAAAGAGACAACAACGTAAGCACACTGTAATACTGCTTGACAGGAAGTTTTCCTGTTTGGTGATCTAAAATAGGAGCTGATTTACGTCTGCTGCTCTGTTTTTTTCTCTCTGTCTCCTATTGAGTAACAGTACTAAAGGAAAAAGGACAGAGTAAAAGTAAGAAACACAGAGAATATGAAAGATTTCAATGTAAGTCAAGGGCTGCAAATGTAGAGACAAAGTTCAGAAGTAAAATTTCTTCCTTAATTGAAATGAACTCATATGTACATAATCCATAAATAAAGTAAATAAGACTTTAGTGACAATAAAGCACACATACCTTTTATATTACTTGGACTTATTTTTAAAGAAGTGATATATCCATATAGAATGTTTACTAATCTCTGTTAGTTCATCAAAAAGAACAGTTTGTGCTTTCAATGTTTGAGTGATCTTTTTTCATGCCTAAATTTTGTAATCTGAACTACTTCAAAAACAACAATATGCAATATATTAATTAGTGTTAATTTTCTATTATTTTGTTTTGAAATTCTGTACTATTATTTATATTTTTTTGTTTTAAAAAAATCCATACAGCTGTAAAGATACTAGTCTTTTTAAAGGATTGTATGAAGTTCCTATTTGATTAGTTGGATCATACTACCATTTTGAAAGCATATAACTACTTTTTTAGATGTCCCAATGATTTTGTGAGTGTGTACCACCTTACTTTGTTTATCCATATCCCAATCAATAAACATCGAGCTCTTCTATGTGCAAGGGTATAGCAAATGATGGGAATTTATTGATGCTAGTCATTAATGAAGATAACTTGAAATACGTATAACTAATGTGTACTAAATATAGTTCTAATTCTATGCCTACACTTTTTGGTATAGAATTTTTTTAGTTTTTATCCCTTTTGTAGTTTTTTCAAAGTATCAAGTTCTTAATTTTAAAAAATACTGTTAGACCATGTTTTCTGATTTTTATTTTAGAAAAAAAGGTTAGTATTGTTAAACAATTATATTGCTTTCTAAATTAAATAGTAAGAACCTGGATATAGTAATGGAGAGTTAGCTCCTAGCTGTGTTAAACATGTAATATGCCATCAATAATTAGGGCTGGTAATAATTTTAAAAAGAAAACAATGACAATAAAAGGTTTGAAATGTTAAAATTTTTCATTTTTAACTTTTCAACTGCAAAAGCCATGATGATGGGATTTCATTTAGCATTTAAACATTACAGAAGTATATCCAATAAAAAGGTTTTCTTTCCTATTGGATTTCAGTTGTCTCCACTAATGTTAGCATACTTTTAGAATGATGCCAAACATTTGAGAGGATTCTGCATTATGAATACTATCCCAGAAGTAATCTTTCTCTGACTGACTTAATTCCAAATCAAGAAAATAAAATATAATTAGAGCCCAAGTCACATCATTATGTCTCTATGTCTACAGTTATATTTAGGAAATCTACTGAGATAAAAACTAATGCAAGAGAAAAACTAATGAGAATTTGTGGGACTACCCTTTATTCTCTGCTTCCCACAGGATAAAGGTGATAAGGGAGCAGAATTACTATGGGATCTTTGCTTCTTTCACTTCTGGGATTATATCTGTACCTTACTATTGGCTCCAAATATTGTTTTAGCTTTAAAATCTTCAAGTCTAAAATGATAGCTTAATCAGCAATAAGATCAGTATATACAATGCCTTTAAAAGTGAAATGCCCATCACGTAAAATAAAGTATTAACTAGAAGGTAATTAATGCTGCAATTTACAAATTGATATGATTTAGTAGATACAGGGTAACAGAACACTTAATGTGCCAGTTACTGTAGAAATTAAACTATTAAAATTCAGAAATAAAAGTTCCTTTGATATCATTATACAATAAATATTTGGAGTAATTCCATTTATCAATAATACCATCTGTCCTATCGAATACAAATGGACTACAACCCATATGGCTCCTTTCCCATTGATTAACCTGATGAATGAGGTAGCAAAACCGCTCACAAAATCATCATAATATATGACATTGTTATTGAAAAGATAGGGTGGAAAGGAAAACACAAGATGATGCTTAATTTGAAGCTGTCAAGTCAATTTAGAAAATTTTAACAACTGACATTAGATCCTAAAATGTATCAGCATGTTAAGTAATATCGTGTCAGTTCTACACCCTCTTACCACTTTCAAGGAAACTGAAGAATTAAAAACTTTCATGAAAAAATATAATAGTTATAACATGCTATGATCACTAGTTATCCCAACAAGACTATACTCAATTATCCTTTTAGAAGCAAGTAATTAAATTAAAAACATTTTTTGTCACTCTATATAGATAATGAATTTATCATTTAACTTTTGTTAATAAGGTTTTTGAAAACAAAATTATGTGCATTCCTTTTACCTTAAAATACAAGCTATAAATTTCTAGATGGCAAAATGACCTTTATCATACTTACTTTTTGCTACATTAATTACAGCAACAAAATAGTGACATATGATGATTCTAGCAACAAATTACTATAACAGTACCTTAAACTGACATTAAACAGAAACTAAATACCATTTACTGGATTTCTCAAAGTTTCTATTTGATGGGGTAATTTGCAATACATTTAACTATGAGGTGAGGGACCACCATCCCTGAAAATTCTTTTTCTTTTTTAAGATTTATCAAGATTATCAGCATTTATTTTGCCAAATAACCTTACTGAAAATATTCTATAAATTATTTCCTTGATGAAGACTGTTCTAAATTTGAATCTACACCTGTGGATATGTGAGAAGAAATATGTTATGAATAAATATGTTTATATTAAAACAAGTTTAGGTTAAATGATTTAAAATTTCATATCACTTTATTTTTCGTTTACACTGAATATGAAATGAAACTACTTGGGGGTGGGGAGCTGTGAAATAGCTCAAATTCAAATGTGTCAGCCACAGCAAAAACTAAATTTAAATAAAGCACAAATCTAGGGACTATTTCCCTTATTGATTGAAGAATGTAAGTTTTACAAGAATTCTACCGACACAAGAAGTTATAGGGGAAGAAAATGCTCTCGAACTTAGATCCTACAACATTAAAAAGTTTCCAAATGTCATAAGCAAAGTAGCATATGTAGACTGCTTGCCAAGACCTCCTTGTCAGCAGGTGCAGCATCTAGAAGGCTCATTCATGAAAAACAACGTATCTCCAGATAAATTCTGCCAATTCAGCAGCAGGCAGCATGACTTCATGTTCCTGGTAGTGGAAGACTTTTTTACTCTTCCGTCTTTTCTCCCTTATATTGCTTATTCTACCTTATTTTTGTAGAAGTTTCCAGAGTATTTTTCCTACTTTATTTTTCATGGGTCCACTTTAGCAATAATGTCAAGTTCATTCCCTATAAGGTTTGATTCTAATAAAGTCAATTTTGCTTTTTAAATAAAATTGTAGGGAATAGATATCTTTCAGCCATTTCTGGTCAGGAACATGTTATATCATTCCAATTTTAAAATGCATCATTTGCTTATAGAGGTTAATGATTTTTTTATAGCAGCCTTGAAAATTTCATAGTTTTGATGCTATTGTGTACAGGATCTTTTTCCGTATTTTCTTTTTAAATTGGTATTGCTGATAGAAGATAATATATTTTTTCATATTTCTTTTGTAGTTAGATAAATATTATAAGCAATTGATTTTTGCATTGATAATAAACCTTTTCAGAACAACAAATAATAGGTTCTTGTTCTTCCTAGATATATTCCAAAATCAGCTTATGTTCTACTAATTTGAAAAGTCTTATTTTCTGTTGACATAATAGTATGATTTAAATTAAATATTTCAGAAAGTATTTTGAATATTTATTGGATAACTAAACCTTCCAATCTCAAACCTGGTTTAAAAAAAATCTCACGCTTATAAAAAAAGAATCCTTGAAAGGTATGTTGAAGAATGAAAAGACGTGATTCTTTAACATGTTCTTGAAGAAAAAAGATAAAACTTATTCCAAGTCAACAAAGTTTAGAAAGGTTAACACTCCTCCATTTTCAGAAACTGTAATATGACATGCACACAGAAATATCTCTAAATAGAGTAGTTTTCAGTTGTTTCTAAGACCTCCACACTGTTTTTAAAGAACTCTTACTGCTTTGGGGAATTAAGATAAAGCTAGTGATGACTATAACTTTCTGTTAAGCAATTTTCTTTCTGAATTGTTCACAACCACTTATGAGGCAGAGTATAACAGCTCAATCAAACCTTATTATGCCATATTTAGTTCAAATCTTTATGAAATGCATTGGGAAAGACTTGGTATTTTCTGAAGAAAACCTTTCCATAAATTACTTTTTCATAGGTGAGAAATAGAACGTGTACTGTAGGTCCCTTCCTATTTGCTAAGTTCTTCTGCCAGGTATCTAGAGCAGTGGCAATGAATTTGCTGTTCGTTAGGTATCAGTGAGCCACAAGTGGGTGGTGAAGCCTGGTGCTCCTATGTGTAGCCTCTAGGATTTTACGATGGGGCTTAAAGACACTGTCATGTCCATTCGTGTGTTCTATTCCCAAGCTTCATTTTTCAAGGTAGTAGTGCAGTTTGTCCAACAAAGCCCAGGACTTCTTTAACCTAAAACAGGAAAAGGAGGTTAAGCTTCCAAACAAGAAATCACTTCTCTCTTCATTTGAGCTACTTCCCAAGTTCCTCCTCAAATTAGAAAAAGGGCATAATAATTATAGTAACTAACTTGTGGAGTTATTCTGGAGATTAGATATGTGTAAAAATATCGAATTTAGGCTAAAAGCAGAGAACAAATCAATGCTAGTCATTATGGTTTCTGAATTAAGATTTTTGCCTCCAGTGAAACAAAGCTGACTGAATTTATTCAGGAACCCATTCTGCATAATTAACCACTGTATGTATTGTATAGGGTGAGATTAATATAAGGATAAATAGTCATGTATACTAGGCCTTAAAAATTGACTGAGTGACTGTATAACACTTTTATAATACCATAGTATAGTCCTAGCTCATTGTACACAGACATCACTAGGACATTAGCCTTTAAAATCTCTTAAAATAGGATTAAAAAAAGACATCTCTTCAAGGCCTTGTGTTCTTCAGTGGTGGCCCTGCGGTTCAATGAGATGAAAGACTGTAAGTCTTAGGTTGTGAAAGAATAATTTAAACTATATTTATTTAAAGTTGAAAATAAAATTTCCACCTTATCTATTTTACAGAATACAAGTATGAAAAATTTGGTTCCTAAGGACATTGATAGATAACATTTGTTTTTGCAAATCAGCCTTTATAATTCCACATAAGTATATGAGACCTTTTAACAAAGCAGCTGCTTATCTTTTTTGTTGAGACATTTACTAGATCGTGCTCTAAAGGAGGAAGAGGGGGTAATAAAGTCTTGTAACTCTCTTCTGATTCTCATAAAAATTCTGTGATAAAGTCACAATTTTTTTTCATTATTGGAAAGAGTAAACTGTTAAGTATACATAGATGCTAAGTATGGAGTGGTGATCAGTAGAAACTTTTTTCTTCCCACATTCCAAGGGAGTATAAATTCTTTAATAGAAACTTTGCTGAACTTTTATCACAACTAAAAATTCTTCAGTATTAAAGCTCAGTAAAAAAGAAATCTCAGTGTCTGGAAGACAAGGCAATCAAACCATGTGACAGTCCCATATGCAACTCCAAATCTGTCCTCATAACTGTCTGTAGAGCTCACAAAAGAGTCACACATGTAGCTATTGGAAGAATATCTTACACAATTTGGCACACAATTTCTAAGATTAGCAGCTGACGAGGGGGAGGAGAAAGAAAGGAACATAATAGATTAACTGACACCAATCCACTATCTTTCTAAATTGTTTGGAATGTTACAAATATTGTTTTGATCAATCTATATATATACTTTCAATTTGAAAGAAAAATTCAAAGCATGTTGTAGTTGATAGAACAAATGGTTTAAAAAAACACTATGAAATATATGTCACTGAACAAGGGAGTCCAGCCAGCTCCCAAGTGGCATGTTAACATGATGAAAAGCAAATCCAGGATGCTGTGAATCAAAGAAGCATGGGTCTATTTTTAAAGAGGTCTGTGTCTCCCCACCCTATTTGCCAAGTATAATTTTTTTGGAGAAGCCTGGCTTCCAAAATAGGTAAGAGTTTAAATGTTCTAGGAATTACCTACCCAACACTTGCCCACCTTCTCCCTGTGTAAAGCCTTCGGCTCCACATACATTATTTGTGTCAATTACTAGACAATCAGAAGAGCTGTTCAACTAGTTCACTTCCTCTATTCTTGAACAGATTGTTTGAGACATAATATGAATACTAATTAATGATAAAATATCTGTGAGTGTTTTGAAATATGGATAGAGATAGCACTTTTTGAATGGCACCCAGATAGATCTTGTGTAACAAGCTCCACTGGTCATATGAAGGGTCAGAATACAGCTCAAAGACATGAGAGCAAAAGTGGCAGAGTGTTTGGCTCCAGTTCAGTGGGAAATTGTGGATTGCTGTTTTTCTTTTATCTTTTCTTTTTTTTTAAGGGGATTTGACTTTCTTTTTAACCTTTTTTTCTGTAAAATGAAAAGAGTTTAAAATAAAAACTCTCTTCATAGACAAATGCTGAGAAAAGCAGTCAGAATTTTGTTAGAGGTCAAGTTGAACAAGACTAAGATACCAACTTGTTTTTGATGCAAATACAGGTTGATTCTCTCTAAGAAACAAAATACAGGCAGGTTAGATCTGACCTAATGCCCAGTGCCTTAAGTTAACTTAGGATTTCTAATGCAAAGAATAGGGAAAAGGTCACTTAAAATATATTATCCTTAGGCTAGGGATGTGGTTTAGTGGTAGAGTTCTTTCTTAGCATGTGTGAAACCCTGGGTTTGATCCCCAGAAATAAATACATATATAAATAAATAAACTAGACATAATGGCACATACTGTAATCACAGGACTATGGTAGGCTAAGGTAGGAGGATTCTCCTCAGGAGGATCTTGCTGGGAAACTTAGCAAGACTCTATCTCAAAATACCACATTTAAAAAGGGGGCTGTTGGTGTAGTTCAGTGTGAAGGCCCTGAGTTCTGTCTCTAATATCTTAAACATATAAACAAATAAACAAACAAATAAGATCCATTTTTTGATTCAATACCCCTTTTACAAATATCTTACTTAGTCTCTGAGAAATTAACAATAGAGACCCAGATAAGGAAAGTCATGTACCCAAAGAAAAGGAGACAGAGACACAAAGGGCTATGGGTAGAGAGGTCCAGAGGAGGAGCCAGAGACTAGAGAGAAGAACATGCAATGTTCCATTAAAAAACAAAAATATTGTTAGATTAAATTATTAAGATAAATAATATTCTTTGCAGAAAGTCTAATTCACTGCCATAGCACGTTATCTCTTTTCTTTTCCTTCTAAAATTGAATATTACACTTTCTTCTTAAAACCTTTCAGACTTGCTCCATCTGGTCTCTGAATCTTTATTCTTTTTACACAATAGTCTTTATATTCTCCTCTAATTTTTATATCTAATATTAATACTTAAATAGTGCCTTAATTCTTTGGGTGTAAGATTTACAATTTGTTTTAATGCCAAAGAAATGAGATTGTCTAAAATAAAACATAGCAAAATAATTTTAATTAGACACTAGAGTTGTTTTCAGAATGATTTTTCTTAAAGAGACTAAAAGAAAACAAGACAATAAAAACAATATAGGACTTCAAAACAAGTTGACAGGAACTTAACAATAGTCACTATATTGCACGTTGTTATCCTCAAAATAGTTGCTCAGATTATAAGATACAAGCATGCAAAACAGATCAAACTATATAAGCAATCACATGAACTAATAGAATTAGTAGTACAATTATCTTAACTGTCATGTGTATATATATACCCTTCCTTTCTCTTTTTCCCCATCCCAGCTGTTCTTTGCTTTAGAGCAGTTTCATTCCCTTTCACAATATCCATTGTACCTTTCCCCATCCCAGTTGTTCTTTCCTTTTGAGCAGTTTCGGTCCCTTTCACAATATCTATTATACCTTTTGGATCCTGTTTACTCTTTCAGTTTCTTACACACAGAAGACAATATGCTGTTTACACATGTGAATCTGATTTATTTCACTTGTAAGTATGGTTTCTAGTTGCATCCATTTATCTACAAAAGCCTCAAATTTGTCTTTCTTTATAGCTGAGTGGTAGTCCACTGTATAAAAATACCGCATCTTTTTATCCATTCCTCAGCTGATGGGCATTGTGGTTGCTTCAAAGATTTAG
Organism: Dasyprocta punctata; assembly: GCA_004363535.1. NCBI lineage: Eukaryota > Metazoa > Chordata > Mammalia > Rodentia > Dasyproctidae > Dasyprocta > Dasyprocta punctata. The sequence continues at coordinate 97,322 of RJWM01001170.1, forward strand.
CTATTACAAATTTTGCTGCTATAAATATAGGTGCACATATATTGCTGTGGTATCATGTTTTCAATTCTTCTGGGAACATATGCAGAAGGGAATACCTGGGTTGAATGGGGCCTAGTTTTTTGTAGAATACCTACACTGATTTCCATAGTGGTCACACCAATCTACACTCCCACCAACAATGGAGAAGTATTCCTTTTCTTCCCACAATCCAGCCAGCAATTTTTATTGGTTGATTTCTTTTTTTCTTTCTTTTTTTCTTTTGTTTGTGGTAATTTTTATTTTAAAGAGAATAAAACCAAGCAAAATAAAACAGAATAAAGTCAATCAAACAAAACAGTGTAAGTGATACAGAACTTCCAAACAAGATAATAGGAAATCAATAATGGTTACCATATGCCTCTTGTTGTCTTCAAAATAGCCGCCCATAACTTCAAACATAGTAAAAATCAAATAAAGCAAAACAGAATAGAACTAAAAAAAAGAATGAATGCAGTAAAGGACTTCAAAACAAGTTAATAGTAAATCCAAAATGATTACAACAATATATCTTGTTATCTTTGAAATAGCTATCCATGTCATTGGATATAATAAAATCAAACAAGACAAAATGGAATAAAACCCAACCAAACAAAACAATGAGAATGATACAGGACTTCAAAACAAGACAATAGGGAATTAACAATGGCTACCACCTTCTGAAGGAGATCCCCTATAGATGCTACCTTGTATATTGTTATCCTCTGAATAGATGATCAGACTATCAGCTTTAGGCCTGAAAAGTCAGTGAAACACTAAACAGTGCAAGCATTAAGTTGTATTTTACCTGAATAGGTATCATCACAGCCTGTGTTTCTCCAGATCAGATGCTTGCTTATGGGGTTTGATGGTGGGGAGTTGGCTCTTCTTGTCTCCCAGCCCATGTGATGAAAGGGGCTGGCATTTGGTTCTCCCTGCAGTGGCCTTCACGTGGTGCTGACTCGCAGGGAGGGCTTAGCTTCTTGTTGGCTTCTTGGTTGATTTCTTGATGATAGCCATTGTTTCTGGAGTGAGGTGGAATTTCACTGTTGTTTTAATTTGCGTTTCTTGACTGATCAATGATACTAAACATGTTTTCATATATTTGTTTGCTGTTTGTATTTCTTCATCTCAGAAGTAATTATTAATCTCAGATGCTCATTTTTGGATTGCGTCTTTGAATCTTGGAGGTCTGATTTTTTTTTTTTAATACCTTGCATATTCTAGATAGGAGTCCTTCATCTGAGGGACAGTTAGCTAAGATTCTTTCCCAATTTCAGAATGAATTTATCAATGGTTGTACAAGGCATCGGAGAAATCCCTCATTCAAACAAATAAAAATGTACCATGAACATCTGATTTTGTAAAGAATTATAGTTGGCTACAGTCTATGTTTCATATTCATCTAGTCTTTATTTTTCTGAGAGTTACACCAAGGATTCCTACACTTTCTGATGATTTTCTCATGACTGATTTAGGATTTGCCATGTTTTAATCTTTCTTGAGGGCAAGAGAATAATCAATTATTTATATTTTAAAGCTTCTCTTTTTCTACACTGAATCAAAATAAAATATAAATGTCAATATCATATTATCATATAAAGTGCTATTAACAGTAGTTGTCTAAAATGATAGCAAAGTAACTGTATAAAGAAGGAAGCATAATATTGTTCATTGTAGATATGAACTTTTGTTATAACACGCTTTTAGGCTTTTTTACACTTACTTGTATTTCTCTTTATACACGTTAATGTCTACCTGTCTATTAGACCTGTGTCAGTATTGCAGGTTATATAAGTCTTCCAAAATATTCAGGAAAAAATGAATAACAATGTTTTCTAGGTTAACTGGAAAAATTATATGCAACATCTTTTTCCTTTCAGTTCGTTCTTAGGGTTGGCCTGATACTTTAACTTTAAACTTAATATTTCAAATGTGGTCTTGTATGACTAGAACCATTCTCATCTGAATCCCCTCCTTATATCACACAGAGATCAAATTCAACTGAAATCATCAATCCTCACAGTTAGGCCCTGGGGTTGAGACTCAAACTCAGGCAAAGTTTTAGATTTCTGCTTACCGAGGTGGTGGGGTAGAGAGAAAATTTTTAAAAAGACAGGGCTAAGTCATCAAATTCTTTTGTATTTCACAAGTTTCCAAATGCTGATTTTATGTCACCCATCAAATACTAGAACTGGTATTGTCCTCAGACATGATAACTAGTAAAAAGCTTTTCGTGGTGCTACTGTAAATCTATCAAGAGCATTCAAAGTCCTGTTACAACTCGTTGGGTTTTCACCAGTTTTAAAGTGTAAAATAGAAGCTGAAATAATGTAAAAAAAGTTGACAAATACACTGTTATGAGTACAAAGTTTATAGGAAAAATTCCCATCATGCTTATGTTCTTATGCTGTTCACCTCTCAATCCTTGTATCTTCCTCAAATTCATCCTTTCTTTTACTCCCCACTTTCTATCTGCCAGAAAATTCTGCTAATTCTATCATTAAAATATAACCAGAATCCAACTACTTCCTACCAATTCAGTGCTACCATCCTGATCTAAGTCGCCATCATTTTCATCTGTATTATTCATACAACTTCTTAATTGGCCCACCTGATTCTGCCTTAGGAAGAGTTCATGCTCAGCCCCGTGTCTGAGTGACCGTACAACGTGGAAGTCGGATCAGGTTACCCACTCTGCTCAACCTCCTAGCTCCTCATTGTACTCAGTATAAAAACCAATTCCTCCCCATGACCTGTAAATCCCAGCACAATTTTTGGCATCTCTCTTAATTCTCCAATCTTGTTGTCTATGGTTTTATTGTAGACTCATTTTGCTCCATCTACATTGCTCTTACTATTTCTCAAAGAAATCCCAAACTTCAAACACTTCTGCTTTAGCACATTTTACTTTGTTGTCTCTTCTCTCAACCTTAGTATCCTTTACTCCCTTTTTAACTAAATGCCTTTTGTCATTCAAGTCTTTGTTCAAATGACATCTTCCTATAGGGCTTTTTTCTGACCACCCTACTTAATTACAACCTCTCTGGTACCCTCATATTACTACCTCTATTCTCATTTCCCTCCTTCTATTCATTTCTGTCTCCCTTTACTAGCCTATAAGTAAAGGTTTAGTAAAATAAGATCTTTCTTCTATGACAGCAGCAACATACATCCCAGCACAGTGGGAACTCAATAAATATATGCCAAAAGAATCCATTTCAGAAGCAACACAATGAATGGTAAGGGATTAGTTTTGCACAAAACAATTCACCAGAGAATGGTAGAAATGAAAATATTTACAAAAGGTAATCTATGCTATTTTTACATTGTTTTAGATGAGCACAGAGCTAGAGAGAATAGGTAACAATTGTGCAATGCAACTGTAGCTGTTACCATGCAATAAAAATAACAAAATTTTCAGAATAATAGTATGATATAGTATATGCTAAAGTATTATCCTTGGCATGTTAAAGACGATAAAAATGAAAAATTTATCTCATTACTATTATACCCAAACATTAAGTGCAAACTGTGATCATTCTAAGATTATCCAAAGTAGAGTTAAACCTGGTATTACATTTTGAATTTTATTTTAAATTTGTTATTTTATCTTTAGTACAAATCAGTGTTGCATTTTTACTTAAGTCTGTATGAAAATGATTGTAGATTCAAGGATAGTATCCACAACATCTACTGTAGATCCAGACTATGAGCACATAGAAGAAGCTCAATGAATGTTATTAATTTGTAGTTAAATATGAATCACAGCCAACACCTTCAGTGTGTGAATTCCCCTTGTACTTTTCTTCTCTGATCTGGTACCTTCTCTCTCTCTGACTGGCTATGTAGTTTTTAAAGGTACCTCTGTAAAAGAGGGGAGAAGCAATGCAAAAAGCTCCTTTTTTAAAAAACCTATCTTGTATATATGAAACAAAACAGTAAAATTTGGCCAACTTTAAAAAAATATTATTAAATGAATATAAACATATTTTCTTCCAGTCACCATGGAAATGGGCCCAAGATGAAGTGCAAGCGGATGAAGAGCTCCTCTCACTTTTAATCTCAGGACTTCTCATCCGTGATGCAGAAACCAAGCAGAAGAGACAAAGGATTTATGCATATCAGAGAATTTTGTTTCAGGGATTGCTTTAGTGTTGGATTAAACTCTTCTTAATTCTGATGTAAAAAACTAAAAAAAAGACTCATGGAGTTTGATGCTCAAAGAGGTAATCCCCATAAACTTATCCCCTTACATTTAAAGGTAGATTAATGTCATTTATGGCATGTTAAAAGAAGCATCTTGAGGAACCAAGAGTAATTCATTCTACACCAGATACCCCGTGCTGTAGTACAGCTTGTCAAAATCAAGAGCCTCTGATAAATATTTAGATGTCATTAACCCAACTTTATCACCAGCTGATTATGTAGGCATCACAAGATACTGAAATACCAGCACACATATGATACAAACCATTTATTATGGTGGAAAATCTTTAACAACAATGAACATTTACAGAGTCATTGTGATATGTCAGTTTCTGGGCTAATGATTTTATGTGTATCATTTTATGTGATCTTCATGAATCTAATATTAGGCACTTTTTAAATCTATTTTAAATGTGATTGCAGTGGAACTTTGAGAGGTAAAGTAACTCACGGCTACAGAAGTGATACACAGCAGACCTAGGTGGTGAGCATATAGCTGTATGATGTCAAATGTCATATAGTTTTAAGTTTTAAGTCAAATTAATTTAATTTCCACTCATTCTTTTTGATCTTTGGTTTACTGCTTGTCCATACCCCCATCCCAATATGGATCTGAGGCATTTTTGTTGATTATAAGTTTCAGAATCATGATAAATATTTTTACAAGATTTTAAAGAAAAGCTCAGAATCAGACTTACATAGTAGATTAAGCTTGAGATTTGAAGTCAGCAAGACTTTGGTTATGCCTTTGGACAAGTGACCCTGTGAAGCCATTTTTCTTAACTGTGAAATGACAATTTATATCTATATATATAGTAAAGAGGACGAATGGGTAACATGTATAGAATGCTAAGTACTTTGCAGTTAATATGTTAGCATTAACTATTTGTCTCTGGTGTTGAATCGTCTGAAAATCATGATTCCACAAACAAAGCAAACAGTATATAGATTCATTTTCCTTACATACTTTGTAGTTTAAATACTCAAGAATTATGATATTAATTATCTTTCTTCAACTCTGATTTTCATTCCATTTTCACATTCAGTACTGTTAGTTTAGTTTCATGACTGAATTATAAATTTCTGCTTCTTAGAATAGTCTGGAAAAGTACTAATCAATCATTTTATATGAATGAAAAGATTAACATAATGAGTTCTTGAGTTATAACAAATTACTATTCTATGAAAGCTTACATTTATATGTACCATAAAGTTAATTGTGATTACTCACTTATTTATTCAGTACATTTTTCCTGGATGCTTATAGAAGCCAGGCAGTGGAGTGCTGTGGAGGACACTGTCTACTGATGATGCTCACTAAATAGAACAGATAGACTTTAGTCTTTAATGGGGTGCATATTTAGAAAGGGCACCATATGAAGAGAAGAATTCAAGTTGACTTTTATGGGTTTCTAGTTTGACCTAAAAGCAGAACTTGCAAAAGTGATGTGATAAATAAAAATATTTTCTCCTTAAAATCTAACTCATGAATCATCAGTGGTATTTAATCAATAATAAAAAAGTAAGGGATAATGATGTTACATTTAAGCAGAAGTGGATTAATAGAATAAAAAACTAACAAATGGAACTAATTACATCATCACCATATAAACGATGTAATGCTTCATGATGGTAAAATCACTAAGAAAACAGACATAAATTTTAGATTATTGGTTTATGAATAATCTTATTTTACATTTCCATTCTGTTCTGTAACAAGTATCCGATCTTCCATGTCAGCAATAAATATTTGAAAGGTTTAATAATTTCCTCATTAACTTGTAATTCAAATATGGTTCTAACCCTCAGATTTGAGACTAATGTCCTACGCCATTTTAGCACCTGTATGCCCAAATCTCTGCAGTTATGTGACATAGCAGGAGAAAATTTCATATTGTAAAGAGACCTTCTCAGTGGATTTGTCTGCACTTTAAAAAGCTAGTTTCATGTGCAAGCTGCTTACTGAATAAAAATCCTCAGTCACAATCAACCACAGGATTTCCAGTATTTCACAAAGAAATAACACATTATTTGTTCAAAGATAATAAAACACCTTTTTGTCTCTAAAAGTGATTTAGGTCAATAAATAATAAGCTAAATATTTGTTAAGAACTTATTCTGGTGTCTGAATGACTGCTGCCCTTTTGGAGGTCAAAATGCACAAAAGATTCAGTGATCTTCTCACTTGACAGTCAAATAATTACCATTATATTTGAGTCAATGTAAATATACATGGCTGACAATTTCCTAATTGCCTGCTTCTGGTCAGCCAAGTGTATTTTTGACCCTAATGAGAATCTAATCAATTAGTACTTAGAACAATAAAGACCATTTTCTGATTAATTTAGACAAAATAATTTTTTTCTACAAGATTAGTGCTGCAAAGTGGCAAATTTCTAAGTTAATATACAGTAATCCTCTCTTTTAGCATTCTGCTAGATAACATTAAGAAACTGAACTATGAAATGTTAGGTCTGCTATTCAAATATGTCTGAAAGTTTTTTTCTCCAAAATCAAAAACAAGCACTATAATTCAAATACTAGAATGAAAAATTCTGGATTCATTCAAAAGATGTGGTAATCAACTAAGCATGACATGACCATTAAGTCAAGAAAAGCAGATATGTGTTCTTAAAACCAAAACAGTCTATATTAAAATTCTACAGAAAATAATGACATTTAATAGAAACTGATAGTAAATAAGATTCCAGGGACAAAATTTCCTCCTTGACTAAAAGATGTTATTATTGGTTTTCATAAAGACACAAAAAATTATTTTAAAAGAAAAGTTAATCACATTACAAGAGAAATTTCATTTAAAATCACAAAGTGTATGGATGAACTAGAGTCTATCTATCCTTTCATCCATTGAGGGGTATCTTGATTGCTTCCAGTTTCAGAAATTACTAATAAAACTTCCATAAACATCCATGTTGAGTCTTTCTTTCTTTCTTCTCTCTCTCTCTTTCTTTCTTTCTCTTTCTCTCTTTCTTTCTTTCTTTCTTTCTTTCTTTCTTTCTTTCTTTCTTTCTTTCTTTCTTTCTTTCTCTTTGACTCTGTCTCCCTGTCTCTTGGCATGTATGTCTTTTTCTCTGTGTCTGTCTCTCCCTGGCTTTAGATTTCAAAGGAAGGCCTGAGAGGCCAAGCAGTGTACCTCTAAGTAAACAATATATAAAATTGTGAGAGTGAAGCTGAGGTGTAAAAATTTGGAGATGCCAGAAATGTGGAACTGCTGCTGAGGAAAACCACAGTAGGTTGTGGAGTATACTTGAAAAAGAGACCACTATAGACTTCAACTGATAATGGCATAGGGGTAGGGCATTACACTACTGGTGCTGGTCATGAAGCTCCAAGATTTAATATTTGTCTGACTGAGTTTCAGTTTTACTTCAGTTTAATTATTTTGTATCTTATCCCTCTGTTTTTCTCTTTTGGAATGGAAATGTTTACCGTGTACCATTGCATGTTGTAAGTATTTAACTTTCCTTTGGATTTTTTAATTAAATTTATTGGTACATTCTAGATCACATTCATCGTGGGGAATTTGTACCTGTACATGATATATCTTTATTATTTTCTCCCATTCCCTTCCCCTCCCTTTAACCCCTTTTCTCCTCCTTATTTACAAAAGCTTAATCTCCATGTTTCCTTTTCTCATTGCTTTTCTTTTTCCTTCCTTCCTTTCCCTCCTCCCCATCCCTAGTTACCCTTCTTATTTGAACATTTTCTCCCTACTTCATAATATCTATTATACATTTTGGTCCTTATTTACACTTTCAGTTTCTCACATCAGAGACAAGGCAATATTTACACATGTATCTTATTTATTTCACTTAAAAGTATGGTCTCAAGGTGCATCCCATTAACCTAGAAATGTCTCAAGTTTATCCTTTTCTTTGGCTGGGTAGTACTCCATTGTATAAAATAACTCACATCTTCTTTATCCATTCATTGGTTGTTGAGCATTTGGGTTATTTCCAAGATTTAGCTATTGTAAAATGTGCTGATATAAACATGGATGTGCATGTATCACTGTAGTGTGATGCTTTAATTCTTTTGTGAAGATACCAAGAAGAGGAATACTTGAGTCTAACTGAACCTGTAGTTTTAATTTTTTGAGGAATCTCCACACCGATGTTCACAGTGGTTGCACCAGTCTCCACTACCACCAACAGTGGAGAAGTGTTCCTTTTGTTAATACCTCCAAAATTATTGTACAGATTTAGGGCAATTCCAACCAAAATACTAATAGTATGCTTCACAGAATTAGAGAAAATAATCCTAAAATTCCTTTGGAACCAGAAGAGAGCTAGAAAAGCAAGACCAATTCTGGGCAACAAAGTCAAGGAAGAGGGGAATCACAATCCCTGATTTGAAATTATACTACAAAGCTACTGTGATAAAAACAACAAGGTACTTCCAAAAGAAAAAAAGGACCTGAAGATCAATGGAACAGATTAGAAGATGCAGAAAGAATTCCAAACACACTTAGTCACCTTTTCTTTGAGAAAGGGGCCAAACATCTTCACTGGAAGAAAGATAACCTCTTTAATAAATGATGCTAGAAAAACTGGTTTTTCATATGCCAAGCATTAAAACTAGAGCCACGTCTTCAACCATGCCCTAAACTAAATTCAAAATGGATCAAAGATCTAAATATTAAAAAAGAAACTCTAAATCTGCTGGAAGCGAGAACAGGTAGAACTTTTGAAGACATAGGTATAGATAAAGACTTCATGGAAAATCATTATCACTCAGGAAATATTACCAAAAAATCAACAACTGGGGTCTTATCTTATTAAAAGACTTTTGCACAGCAAAATAAATCACCAACAGTGAAGAGACAACCAACAGAACGGGAAAAAAATTTGCTAGCTGTTTATTTTTGATTTTTATAGGTACTCACAGTCAAGTGTTTGCCCTGATTCTCAGAGGAGACTGGTTGGGACTATTCTGCAAAGAAGAACTGTGAAGATTTTGGTGACTCTTAGAGATATACTAAATGCATTTTCTATGATGAATTAGACATGAGTCTTTTTGGGGCCCAAGGCGTAATATTATTTCAGATCCAAAATTATCCCAAGTCTCATGTTTATAGAGGTGAGGACTTTTGGAAGGGGATTGGATTGTGGAGGCACTATATTTATATGTAAATTAATCCATTGGTGATTTCATTGCTAAATATGCTTTTAAAAGTGGATCCTGGTTGAAGAGGTGGGTCACTGAGAGCATGACCTAGAAGGCTGTATTTTTTTCCAGTTCCTCTCTTTTCTCTCTATGTCCTGTTTGCCATGAAGTGAGCAGCTTTCCTCTGCCATGCCTTATACCGTGTCCTTTCTTCCTTGAAGCTAGCCAACTGTGATCTAGATCCCCAGAAACTGTAAGCCAAATAAAAACCTCTTCCTTTAAATTTTGGGTATAATGTATCATGTCTAGCAAGAAGAAAGCTTCAAAAATGAAATATACACACTGTAATGGCTAAGTATGGATTCTTTACTTGAACCTGAGAACTCTTCCCTAAATTTTGGAATAAGGACTGTTAGTACTGCTTTTACTTCATTCTCCTTAATCTTTTCTTGCAGAGAATAATTCAACATGTGTCAGGGTCTCTTGCTTCTGTTGCTCATGTTTTTAACCTGTCTCATGTCCAATAACATGAAACTGTCTTGTGCTGCAACCTGGATAATTACTTCAGTTCTATATTCTAATTTGTTTCTTCTCTTTCAATTGGATCTAAGCTTCATTTAGTTCATTCCCAAGTTTTAACTTATGTATAAAGTTCTATTTTTTAAAAAGTTCCTGCAGTTTTAATTCTGCATATTTATATTTTTATATGTTCATTTATTTGTTCTATGGCTGTAATGTCTTGCTTGTAGTGGCAAGTTTCTTGATGAATTCTGTTATTTTGGATGTTGTACTTACATTTGAAATGGATTTATCTGTATAACTACTGTAATACCTTAACTCAGTGTGCATTTCTTCAGAGGAAATTTTTGATTGCTTCTCCTAGTTACTCCACATTACTGATTTATTAATTTGAGAATACTTAAAATTATTTTTTTCTCTTGAGTTTCTTAGATTACAAATACAAATTTTTTAAGGGGAAACTTGGATACCAGGGGGTCATATTTTATTTTGTCTCCACTCTTCCTCTGACTCATTACAATTTTCTTGTTTCATTTTTTTTGGTGAGAACATTTCCTGTCTGTCTTTACATAGTGAGTGTATCCTTTCAATGTCCTGGTTTATAGCGAGACCACAGCTCCTCTATTCATTCTGTGTACTCCAAAGATTTATTTTGTTTCCTTTCAAACACATGCATTTTGATTATTGTTGTTAGTAATTAATTTTTGTAATTTCAGCTTCATTGCACCAATTTCTTTTCCATTTTGGCTCTCTAGATATTCTTTTATTTTCTTATAAGCTCATTTATGCAATTTAACAGACAATTTTACACTTTTTACACTGCAAATGGACAGTTCTTATACATATTTCATTGTTTGTCTGACGTTTAGTTTGAATTAGGCACGCTGTATTTTTATTTACACTACATAGTAAACCTAGAATCTAATCCATCATATTTTGGAAATGAAAGACTTACAGCTAAACCAAGTTTTATCAAATCAGATATGGGCGATGCTTTTGCACATCTGTGAATACATTTTTCCCTCAAGGATATCAGTTTGCCTAATACATGGGTTTAACCTGAAAATTCTATAGAAAAGCTTCCATTGTCTCCTGATTTGTAACATGAAAAAAATCTAAACTCCTAATTATCTCCCTTTTAAGAAACCTGTTTTTTCTTTTTAATTTTTTATTTACTCTGGCAGATTAGTCACTCAAAGATATATCTCAATACTACCCATTCTCTTGAAAGCATTTTCTTAAAAAGTGGAACCTTTTTGAATTATAGATTCAGATCTTTACCACCCTTGAAGATTTTCTTTGAATTTTTATGGGTTCATATTTTCTGTTTTCCCCTCATTTCCAGTGTATAATAATCATATGCTAACTTTATATTCACATTTTACTTTAGTATTTGCAGGTGCTTGACTCTTCTTAAAGTTTTTTTTTGTCTAGCTTTTCATAATTGTGTCCTCCATTACTATCTAGTTTTTCTACATTGCTCAGTTGTTCCTTGTTGTTCTTAATATACTAAAATTTTTCTCATAGTGTTATTTTTCTCTCAATTTCTTTCTTTAGTTTTTTTAGCTTCTTTTTCATCTTACCCTTTGTGTTATCTCATATTTATCTTTTATTTCATGAAGTCCAAATTTCTTTAGTATGCAAAGCATTTCTGAAAATTGTATGTCCCGCTGGAAGTGTATTTTTTCTGAAGTATGTTCTGTGTTTGAATTTTGCTGTGTTTGTTTGTTTGTGTGTTTTTGAGGAAGGGTCTTGCTGTGTAGTGCAGGCTGGCATGGAGTTCTCTACATCGCTCAGGCTGGCCTCGAACTCACAGTGATCATTTTGCCTCAGACTCTTGAATGCTGGGATTACAGGCATTTGCCACCTTGCCCAGCTGTGTTTGAATTTTATATGTTGTATTTCTATGCTTCCTCCCCTGCCCCTTATATGGAAGTAAAATGTATTTGATAGATCTCATTGCTGAATAGAGCTATTTTATACAAAACTTCTTAGATCCAAAACAGTGTGAACGTGTTCCCTTTGATTTTTTTTTCCTAAATTTCTGGACACTCATCAAATTCTGTAAATGCAATTTTCAACATTATTTGTTTTGTGTCAAAGGTCAGAAGAAATCCTAGTTTTGATAGCTCCTTCTTCATTCTGCACACATATTGGTAGAATTTGGGAGTGGACAGTTTTCTAGACTTCATTTTATTTTCTTATTTCGTCATAACACAGACAGTCGCTTTATGGTCTGTAAGATTTGACTACATATTTGTCCTATCAACGTTCTTGGCTGCTGCTTGCTGTTCACTATCAAGTCAGTTGTATACAAAGATTTTGCACTATTTCTCTCCTTCACACTTACTGGGGCTAGAATGGAAATGACTGAGCTTTTTGACGCTTCAAGCTAAGGCTTTAGGTTATTGCATTGAAACAATAAGATGAAGCTTATTTATTTTAACCCCTAATTTCTGCATCTCCAAATGGAGGACATAAATGGGACAATATTGGTGAATTTTTAAAACCGTTTTTTAAAAATACCCTTTAAAACTGTTTCCTTCTATTACGTTACTTTCTGAAAAAGGAATTCTGTTTAGATTCCTACCATTTTATTTAAATTTTGTTTAAATTGTTATATAAAGCCTTTTGGTCCTTCCTTAATCTTACTTTGGTCACATTATTTTTTGTTTCTTTGCCCTGCTTTTTGTTAATTTTTCATAAGTTCTTCAGAAAAAAAATGTGAAGCTACCCTTACATTGCCTGCCATCTTTTTTGCAAATTTCAATTTTTTTAAAGGAAGTATATATCCTTTGGAAGGCCCTCCTGCTTTTTATAAATTTTGTTATTTTCTTTTTATTTTTTATTATTAAGTTCATTGATACACTTTAGGTATACAATGATCCATCATAGGAAAACTGTACCTGTACATGATATAACTTGAGTTTTCCCCCATTTTTCATTCTTTTCTCATTTTTTTGTCTTACAGCTAAATGATTTACAGGGCTTATCATTTTCTATGCTGGTAAGAATCATTACATTTTGTTTACTTTGATGTCAACATACAAAGAGAATCAAATGAAAAATCTGGGCTTCTGTACCTTGCTTAGCCCATATGTAAAAATTAATATCAATTTGCCCATTTGTTATTTCAAGTCTCCGTATAGATAGCTGGAGAGAGAGTTCATCTGCAGTATCAAGAAGGAGATGGATAAAACATTCATTAAATGTGGAAGGGGAGACTATGGAAGTTTCCTTCTTCTTGCTTCTACTATCTCAGTGATTTAAGGTTATCAGAGACTTAAGGTCCTCTTTCCTGAAGAGGAAAGAGGAGTGCTAGACATCTAGGAGTACAGGGGAGAACTGTTAACTAGTCACCCAGAAGTGTCCAAGAATGAGTTAAGGAATATAATAAGCATTTGGGTTATCTTAAGGTGCTTGGTTAAGGCAAACGCTCATAAGCTTATCTTAAATTGGCAGTGAGACCAATCAATCCATCTATGGGTTTTTTTTTTTTGGGGGGGTGTTGTCTTTCTGTCTCTTCTTTCTTTGACAAGTTTATCTGTCCAGATGCAGGTGAAGAGTGGGTAGTAAATTGGTTTCAATTGGACTTGGGGTTTTATGACTGTAATGGAGGGAAAAAAGGGAAAATGAAGCAAATCCATATGGTGATCATAATCATGTACCTTAATGAAATTAATCCATGAGAAGGAAAAGAGGGGCTAGTGAAAAGTAAGAAATGATAGGATTAATGATGATAGGCCTGCTGTAATCAGAATACTTAAAACATAAAGAAAGGAGGCGGCAATCAGAGAGTGAGATGTTTGAGTAAACAGAGAACTTCCTATGACTGGTAATAACAAGGTCCAGTGTATGGCCATGAGACTCAGTGTCCGTGAATGAGGAACTAACAGGTATTGAAAAATCTACTTTTGGAAGATATCATAACTATCATAATTGACAAGAGAACCTGGAGTTAAAATATTCATGGCATGAATGGGGATAATCCAAGTCTGCAGATGACTAAAATAAGAACTTCTGTAACATTTTTTCTTTCTCAGACTTGCAAAGATAAAAATGATTGACAGGTTCCAGTACTGGCCAAGTGTGGGAGGAGTATAGTACAACATTTTCATCAGAAGTCTAGCAATATTTATACTAACTCTCATATTTTTCACTCAGCAATTCCGTTAGAGGAATTTATGTTACATAAATAGTTGAATGAGAATGAAAGGCATTTATATAAGAATGTTCAACTGAAGAAATGTTTATAATCATAAAAACTGTAAATAACCTGGATGCTTATCAATTGGAGAAATAAATCATCATATACCCACCAACTAAATATGCAACCATTCAAAAATGAAGGGGTATTACATGTACAGACATGGAAAACTGTCCATGATATTTTCTTAAGAAGGGGAGAAAAGATGTAAGGTGGCTTAGGTTCTTTTGTTTTTAAAATAATTTAGAAATCATTAATTTCACAAGATTTTATAAGAAATACATTAAAACTAAAAGAAATATAGATTTGAATGTAAAATAGTAAAAGGAAAATAAATGACTCTTGTACAAAGCAAACAATCAAGAATTTACCAGGGATTTGTGGTATGCTCTAGGAACTCACTGAACCCAAGTCCACATCCCAGAAACAGAAAAAGAGAGAATGAAGACTGCAGGAATGAGTTTACCTCAGACTGAATAACACACTCCCTCAGAGTTAAAAGTGGAGGTTTTACACGCCACTCTGGTCCGGGGTCTGCTCTGACCAGCCCCAACTCTCCCCTTGTCTCTCACCATGCTCCAGCTGCTAACCTTCCTCTTCTCTCACTGCTGAGTTTATTCCTACTTCTTGCCTTTATGCTTGATATTCCCAAAGGCCTTCCGTGCCATAGATCTTTGCATGACTGGCTTTTTTTATTTTCTTTTTTTTTTTCATCTGTCAAATATCAGTTCAGGTATTACTCTTCAAATAAATGTTCTGCTTCCTCAGCCTCATTTATTCTGTTTTATTTTCTTCACAGTATATATCACTTTTTAAAGATGCCTTGTTTATTTGTTTGCTTATTTTTTATTGTGTATAAGTTTCATTTGGGACAGTAGGCACTCATTATGCTTTGTTCACCATTGGATTTCCTGATATGGAAGCGTACCTGGCATGCAGCATTGAGTGAATGAATGAAGCAAAGCTTAGGAGACCGTCCTATACCTCAGTGACTAAGCCTCACTCATCTGGTAAGCCTCAGTTAGGGCCTTAGGGAAATTTTTGAAACATCCAATTAAAAATCTGTGTTCAATGGCAAACTTCTGTTCCCACTGAACAAATATGTTAGTACAGACTCCATTGTTTGTAAAGGAGAGGTGATGAAGTGGTAGTGCTGTACCCTATTTTTTATATACCATGGCCTAACATCTTGAAATTCCTTGCCCCTCACTCAAACTAAGTCTGAAAATTCCAATTGGATTACAGTGTGGCTCAAACACCACCATGTCTATAAGCCTGAAAATAATTAGGTACAGAACATAGGCCAATTTAAATTTATAATAAATAAGAGATTAAAAGTCATTTGTTAATTTCTTTTGTATCATATATTTTCTTATTTCTTTCCAATATTATGCTGGATGTCTGAACCATGGCATTTGAATAATATCAATTCTACTCACGACCTTAAACCAGTCAGGAATGAGCACATAGCACAGGTTTAGACCAAGGAACATGTTGCATTTCTGTGACATTATCAATTTGAATACTATTAAGTATGCAATCTAGATGTAATTTAGCAAGTAATTTAGTATTTTTATTGGAAAATTAGGATATGGATTCTTTTTCTGTGTGTGATGGTTTGTGTATATAAAAGTTGGAATTGTTGTGGCAAAGAGAAGACTGAGCTGGTGACAGGTCCAATTGGGATGGGGTGATTCCAGAAGTAGAGTAAGTGATAGAACCTGATGATGTTGTATTGCTGAATCAAGCTACATCTGAGAAGACACCTGTTCACTTTCTGTTTCCTGATGTCGGAATACTCTTAACTGCTATAAAGAAAACCTAGATCTTAAATCAGACTCTAGTTCCACTTCTGGTATCCAGGAGATAATCTGCAGCAGACAGTGTCACTGCTCTGCTCATTAGTGCCATATCATTTCTTTGTATTCAATTCACTGTGGTGTGGCAAACACACACCCTTGAGTAACTAGAGCCACTTGGCCCACAGGTTGCAAAGAACCTGGAATTTCCCAGTGACTACTTTAGGGAAGGGAAAATCCACTTCCTTTTCCTCCTTGGGAAAGTATTGCAGTATAGTTACTCCAGACTTTCCATGAAGCATGGCTTCTGCTCTTAGCTGCATCATACCAGGCTCCCTTCCCTTTCCTGTCCTGAGCAGCCTTAATAAACATTTGCACACAAAACTCCATCTCAGAGCCTGATGCTAAGACAGGACCTTATTGTGTATGAAAGGATTGGTCAATTGGCAGAAACAGTCTGATTAATATAGTAGAACTATAAGAAGAGATGATTTTCCTTTGCTTAATTTATATTGGCTCCAGAGAAAACAGACTGCATTGCAATTTTGCAGGCAATTCATATCAAAAATTCAGTTTTGAGTGTGTGAAATATGCTGCATTTTAAAACTTCAAAACTATGAGAATCTATAATTATCCGGACTTTAGATTCTTAAAATGGGGAATTGTTTCTCAAATACTTGAATTTCTAAAAGCCAAAGTCTCTACTTAAAAAATTACTTTTTGTTACATTGCATTATATACATTGTGGTACAACTGCTCTATGGGATATGGGAAAATATAATAGTACTGCAGAATATACAACTTAAGAAATTACTGGTTACACCTTTGAAATTTACTTTGTGATATATTTCTTTAGTTAAAAAAGAGACAAATAAACAAAACCCTGACTAATAATGTACTGAAATAACACCACAACATATGCTTAATTCATGATAAAATAGAATTAAAGAACTCAGTCCTTTCTAACCTACTATTAATATAGACCCACACAAGTTTCTGGTTTTAAATTTTATGTTTTTAGCCTCAATATGTGTATAATATGTGAAATAATGTATTAAGTCAGCATTATGATATTCATGAAAAAATAATTCATTTTAAAAATTGAATTCTGTCAGCAGCCAATGGGAGCATTTACTGCCCCTCCCCTACACCTGAGTGACCTCAGCAGCCAAGGGGTGCCTCAGTCACCCCTCTTCCACACCTGAAAGACCTTGGCAGCCTAGGGAAGCCTTGGCCATCCCTCACCAACACCTGAAGGAAGTAAACAGTGGAAGGGAGCCACAACCACCCCTTACCTTCACCCACCCAACCTTGGCAGCCCAGGGAGCATCAGCAACCCCTTCCACACCTGCAGTAACTTGATGGGCTGGTGGGAGACTCAGAGACTCCTTACCCCCACTCAGAGGACCTTAGTAGGCCAGCAAGAGTGTAATGAGTCCCCCTAAGCAGAGGGCCTCAGTGGCTAAGCAAGAGCCTTGGCAAACCGTCTCCACACCTGGAGGACTTTGGCAGGCCAGCAGGAGTGCAAGTGAGTCCTTCTTCCATACAGAGACCCCTGGGCAGGCTGGCAAGAGTGCCAGTGAGGGCTCCTCACAAAGGAGCCCATGAAAAACCCAGTAACACAGTAGGGTCCCAGCTGGGGTGCACACCATGGACAGGTGGGTCTGGTAGTCTGAAAGAGTCTGAAGCTGCTGTAACAATACAAGCTAACGATTGGTTCATATCAATACTCCTAAGATAGTCAGCCTAGGAAGAATATAGGGCTCACCCAACTGGCCCTGGAAGAGGAATCTAGGTGACTGGCCCCTCCCCTACACTTCAGGATCCAGCAGCTGGGTGAATGTCAGTCACACAGTAAGACCCTAAGACACACATGATGGATAGTCGAGACAAGTAGGATTGAAAAGTCTTAAATGTTAACCAAGAAGTGAAAATGACAAAATGAAAAAGCAAAATGCAATCTCAAACCCTCAGCCCAACTGGAACAAGTACACATCCAAATAGAGGCCATTGGCAGTCACACACCTGACATTTCTAAAAAGATAGTAAGTGAAGTAAAGAAACAAATCCATGAGGCTTTAGAGGAAACCATATCAGAAATATTCTCTCAGATAAAGAAAGAAATGATAACCTTAATGAAGGAGTTGCTCAGCACAGCTAGAGAACACACAGATTAAAAAGAACAGGAGCATGGGAAAATGATGGAAACCTTGAATAAACAATGCATGAAAGAAATAGAATGCATGAAACAAATTCAAATAGATAATCAGAAAATTAAAAATTCCATTGAAAACTGGCAAAACTACTTGAACAATACTGAATATAGACTTTCAGTCCTTGAAGACAGGATCACAGGTAGTGATCATGAAAGGAAAGAACTCTTAAAAATAACTAGGGACCATTAAATAACAATTCAACTGCTCCAAGAGAATGCAAAGAAAAACATTATCAGATTAGTAAGTGTAAATGAAAAAGCAGGAGTCAACTCAAATGACATAAAAAACTACTTTCAGAAGTAATAGCAGAAAGTTTCCCACACATCAGAAAAGAATCTGATATAAAGATAAATGGACCATATAGAACTTCAAGTAGCCATAACAAAAACATATACACCCCGACGTGTAATAATCAAGATCCCAGAAATTCAGCCTAAAAACAGGATACTACAAGCTGGTAGAGAAAAGAAACAGATCACATATAAAAGAAAGCCCATTAGAATCATGACTGACTTCTCAACTCAAACATTCAAGTCAAGAAGAGTTTGGAGTGAAGTATTTTAACCCCTGAAAGAAGACAATTTTCAAGTCAGATTGCTGTAACCTGCAAAACTCTCTCAAAATTAATGGAGAAATAAGACACTTCCATGAAAAGAACAACTTAAGAAATTCATGTCTACCAAACCAACCCTAGAAAGAGTACTGAAAGACATTCTAGACAGAGATAAAAATGACCACAATACCAAGAACAACAACAGAAATAAACCATCAGCAGGGCAAACAATTAAACAAATGGGAAAGACTGGGAACCAACAACAGGAAAACAACATGACAAAGATGAGCCAATACATAACAGTAATAATCATCAATGTAAATAGTCTCATTTCACTAATTAAAAGAAATCGATTGGCAGAATGGATCAAGAAATAAGATTCAACGATATGCTGTGTCTTAGTTACTTTTTGTTCGTTGCCGAGACAAAATACCTGACGCCCAAAATTAGGAAAGGAAAGGTTTATTCTTACAGTTTCTTGGGAGTTTCAGTCCATAAAGTTGGCTCCAAGGCAGCATGGGGTGACGGGGCTACAGTTCACGGCGACTGCAAGCTGCAAGCCACAAGCCACGCTGGCGAGAGAGAGGGCGGAAGCCAGGAAGCAAGCAAGAGGAAGACCCGCCTTCCCTTATACTGTATCTCAGCTCCACCCCTGGGCGGGTGTAGCAGTCACATCATTAATCCTGGTGCCATTAATCCTGGCGCTAGACAACAAACTGATCACAAGTGTCAGACTCAGCCCCATCAAAAGTATGAGGACTTGGGGGTACATAGCATATCCTATACATGCTGTAAACCAGAAACACATCTAACTCAAAAAGCAACTCACAGACTGAAAGTCAAAAGACGGAAAACAATATTCCATGTGACAGGAACCCAGAAGAAAGTAGGGATAGCTATTCTGCTTGCAGACAATGTGAACCTCACGCCAAAAATGATCAAAAGAGATGAAGAATGTCATTATCTACTCACTAGAGAAAATATTCAAGAGGAAGCAATAACAATCATAAATATGGGAGCACCCAGCTATATAAGACAAATACTAATTACATGAAAAATCAAATATGCAATAACACAATTGTAATAGAGGACTTTAATACCCCCATTGTAATAAAGACATAGATTAACTAGACAAAAATTCAGCAAAGAAGTAATAGAACTGAATCAAACCTGTGAACAAATACATTTACTAGATGTTCACAGTGTTTCACACAACATCAGAGTACACATTCGTTTCAACTGCACATGAGATGTTCCCTAAAATAGACCATATATTATCCCATAGAATATGCTTAAGTAGATACAAGGAATTTAAATTATCTAATACATATTATCTGAACATAGTGCAATAAACTTGGAAATCAACAGCAAAAAAAATTTGCACAACAATTTAAACACATAGAAATTAAATAACACCCTCCTGAACAACCAATGGATCATAGATGAAATTAAAGAAGAAATTACACAGTATCTACAATTAAATGAAAATGTAGAAACAACACACCAGAAACTGTGGGATGCAGTGAAAGTGGTCCTAAGAGGAAAATATATGGCAATAAATTGTCATATCAGGAAAACAAAATGAGCACAAATAAACAACCTAATGCTGCACAAGCTTCTAGAAAAAGGAGAGCAAGTCAAGACTAAAGTTCATAAAAGGAAGAAAATTATAAAGATCAAAGCAGAAATTAATGCAATTGAGACTAAGAAAACAATACAAAGAATTAATGAATCAAAGAGTTGGTTCTGTGAAAGATAAACAAAACTGGTAAACCCCTAGCCAACTTTATCAAGAAAAGGAAAGAAAAAACTTGAATTCATGCAATGAGGAGTGAAAAAGGTGAAATCACTACAGATCCTGTGGAAACTCAGAAGATCATCAATACCTACTTTGAAAATCTTTACTTGCATAGTCTGGAAAACACAGAAGCAATGGATAGATTCCTAGACGTGTATCAGTTACCAAAGCTGAATCAAGAAGATATAACAAATTTGAATAACCAAACATCAACTGCTGAAATTAAAAATGTAATTAAAAACTTACCAACAAAGAAAAGCCAGGTCCTGATGAATTCATTACTGAATTTTACAAGAAATTTAGAGAAGATTTAATGCCAGTACTCCTCAAACTTTTCAATGAAATTGAAAGTGATTCTTGGTGAGCATCATATTATCTCCCTAGTACAAAAAAAAAAAAAAAAACTAAAGGAGTTAGTAGGATTCAAAATACACAATACATATTGTAAAAATGAAAGAGGAGGAAGTGTCTAAAAAGGGCAGGCCGTGGCCACTGTTAACTTATCATCAGGATTTGAGTCCTGTATTGTTTTCATTGAGCTGTTTAGTTTGGTCTTACTCTACTTCAGTTTGCCTAATTTTATTATATTTGATGGCATAGACAGCTATTTCAAAGATAACAAAATATATTATGCTAGCCATTATTGATATCTGATCACCTTGTTTTGAAACTCTATATTGCTTTCATTGTTTTGTTTTGAGTGATTTTATCCTATTTTGGTTTGTTTGATTGTATTATGACTGATGATATAAGCAACTGCTTAGAAGATAACAGGAGGCATTATAGTAATCAGTGTTGTTTTACTATGTTTTGTTTTGTTTTTCAATGGTTTTATCCTGTACTATTTTGTCTGATAGTATTGTGCCTGATGGTATGGGCAGTTATTTTGAAAATAACGAGAGGTATTATAAGGGGAAAGGAGGAAAGAAGGAAGGGAAAAGGAAAAAGACAAAAATCTGTATATAGGTATACATAAGATAGTTAAAATGACTATACTACTAAATGCATTAGTTATTGAAAAAGAACAGTTAATACTCATATGATTAGATCAATTTTACATGTCTATATCTGTTAATCTAAACAACCCCTTTGAAGGTAATGATATGCAATATTACAACCATTGTCAAATTCCAATCATCTCACTTTGTAAATCTATAATGTTATTGTATTGGATTTGTTGCTGTTGTTGCTTGTTTGTCTCTTTGCTTTTTGTTTTTCTTTTCTGTGTCCATTTTCTCTTAAATAAAAAAAGAAAAGAAAAAGAAAGTGATTCTTCCTAACTCATTGCTGAAGGCAAATATTACTCTGATACCTAAACCACAGAAAGACCCAACCAAAAAAGAGAACGACAGACCAATCTTACCAATGAACATTGATGCAAAAATTCTCAATAAACTGCCAAGAAGATAGATTGCAGCAAATCATCAAGAAGGTTACACATCATGACCAAGCGGATTCATCCCAGGAAGGCAGGGATGACTCAACATACACAAATCAATAAATGAAACACATCACATCAACAGAGTCAAAGACAAAAATCACATGATCGCCTAAATAGATTCAGAAAAACCTTTTGATAAAGTCCAACATTGATTCATGATTAAAAACCCTACAGAAATTTGGAATAGATGGTATCTACCTAAATCTGATAAAAGCTATCTATGACAAACCAACACTCAACATCATACTAAATAGACAAAAACTGAAAGCATTCACTCTAAAATCAGGAACAAGACAAGGATGTCCACTATCACCACTCTTATTCAATATAGTTCTGGAAATGTTAGCTAGAGAAATTAGACAAGAGAAAAAAATAAAAGGAATAAAGATAGGAAAGGAAGAAGTTAAATTATCATTATGCAGATGAAATGATACTCTGCATAGAAGACCACAAAACTTCACCAAATGCCTCCTAGAGTTAATAAGGAAATTCAGTATAGCTATACACAAAATCAACAGTCAAAAACTAATCACATAATTGTACTCAAACTCACTGAGAGATAAATTATGGAAATAACACCTTTCACAATAGCATCCAAAAGAATTAAATATGTAGGACTCAATCTAACAAAGGATGTTAAAGATCTATAGATAGAAAACTATAGCATTCTGAAAAAAAGAGATTGAAGAAGATAATAGAAAATGGAAAGATATTCCTTGCTTTTGGATAGAAAGAACCAACATTTTTAAAATGGCCATACTCCCAAAACTGTTATACAGATTTAATGGAATCCCAATCAAAATACAATTAGCATACCTCACAGACCTAGAGAACATATTCCTAAAATTCATTTGAAAACAGAAGAGGCCTAGAATAGCAAAGTGAATCATGGGTAACAAAGGTAAGGTAGGAAACATCACAATTCCTGACCTGAAATTATACTACAAAGCTACTGTGATAAAAGCAGCATTATACTGGCAAAAAAACCCACAAAAAAACCAGACTTGAGGTTCAGGGGAACAGATTAGAAGAAGCAGACAGAACCAAAAAGGCACTCAGTCACCTTATCTTTGACAAAGGGGACAAACATGTTCACTGGAAGAAAGATAGCCTCTGTGAAAAATAGTGCTGAGCCAGGCATGGTGGTGCACGCCTTTAATCACAGCACTTGGGAGGCTGAGGTAGGAGGACGGTTGTGAGTCCGAGGCTGGCTTGGGCTACAACGCCAGTGCAAGGCTGGCCTGAGCTACATGGTACAACCCTGCCTCAAAAAAAACAAAACAAACAAACAAACAAACAAAAAAAAACAGGACTGGGAGATTGGCCCTGGCAGGTGCGAGATTGTAAATTCAATCCCTGGTGCCACAAAAATAAATAAATAAACAAATAAAAATAAAAAAATAAAAAATAGTGCTGGAAAAATTGGCTTTCCACACGCCAAAGACAAAAACTAGAACCATGTCTATCACCATGCTCTAAACTAGAGTCAAAATGGATGAAAGATTTGAATACTAAAACAGAAACACTAAATCTACTGGAAGACAAGTTAGGTAGACATCTTGAAGACATAGGGGAAGGCAAAGAGTTCATGAATGAAATGCAATCTGCATGGAAAGTACTTCAAAGAATCAACAACTGGGATCTCATCATATTAAAAAGATTTTTCAGATTCAGCATGACCCAAGAATCAGTGCGACCCTCAGGGGAACGCCCGGCCAGCCTCGCAGGACACAGAGGTACGCCGCCCAGCCCAGATCAGCCCAGGACCCCAGAGCTGCTCCTCAGGGACTGACCAACATAGCTGCAGGGCCTTGGAGAGCCTGGGCTCCCCCCACCAGAGTGCAAAGCGTGTGCGAGCTCCATACTTCAGTGGAGCGGCTTGTGTGTGCGGCATCCCAGAGCTCCCAGACACCCATCCAGCTGGGAGCAAGGCCCCAGCATTGCAGGCCTGGGACTCACCCAGGCTTGCCCTGGCACAGGTGTTGCTCTAAACTTGCAGACAGCCCAGGGTCAGGTTGGCGGCACACTCTGGCGTACACTCTGCCTAGCTCCCTGGGACCTGGAGGCCTTGGCCCCCACACAGTTAAGGCAGAGGCTCCACCCACATGCCCCGGGAGGCCACCCTCCCTTGCTGCATGCAGGATCCAGGTCTACCGGGTCCCAACACTCAGTGTGACCCACCACTCAGCGTGACCCACCACTCAGCACGACCCTTAGGGGAATGCCTGGTCAGATCACAGGACACAGAGTCACATAGGTTCTAGAAGAAAATGACAAAACAAAAGACCAAGAGGCAGTCTCAGTCCCACAGCCCACAAAAAACAAACCCAGGAGACACTGAAATGGAAGACAGTGGGAGTCAAACAAATGGACTTTTTGAAATGATAGAAAATGCAATAAAGAAACAGCTTGATGAGGCTATAGAGAAATTCAAATCAGAAATATTCTCTCAGCTAAAAAATGAAATGAGAATCACTATTAAAGAAATGTGTGTATCTAAAGAAGAGCAAGATAAAAAATAGAAGAACTTAAGAAAATGATCGAAACCTTGAATGAGCAATATAAGACACAAACAGAATGCATGAAACAGATACAAAGGGAAATGCAGGAAATGAAACACTCCATGGAAAGTTTGAAAAACTGCTTAAATGAAGCTGAAGATAGAATCTCAGATCTTGAAGACAGCATGGGAGATCGTGGCCATGAAAGAAAAGATCTCCTAAAATTAGTAAGGAACCAAGAAACAACAATTCAACAGCTGCAAGATGATGCCAAGAGAAATAACATAAGATTAATAGGCATACATGCAAAAGCAGGGGTTAATACTAATGACCTGTGAAGACTATTCACAGAAATAATAGCAGAAAACTTTACAAACATGGGAAGAGAATCTGAAATACAGGCAACTGAGGCATACAGAACCCCAGTTAACCATAACCAAAATAAATCCTCACCCAGACATATAATAATAAGGGTATCAGAAATACAGCACAAGAACAAAATACTAAAAGCCATCAGAGAAAAGAAACAGACCACCTATGACGGAAAGCCTTTAAGTTAAGAAGAGTTTGGAGTGAAGTACTTCAAATCCTGAAAGAAAACAACTTTCAACCCAGATTGATGTACCCTGCAAAACTATCCTTAAAAATTGTTGGAGAAATAAGATACTTTCATGACAAAGAAGAACTTAAGAAATTTATGGCCACCAAACCAACACTACAGAGAGTACTGAAAGACACTCTAGAAAGAGACAAAGATAGTCACAATCTTAAGAACAACAAGCAAAGGAAACCACTAAGCAGGGCAAATAATTAAACAGAAAATGTAGAAAACCAACAACAGAAAGATACCATGACAGGGATGAGTCAGTACATATCAGTTTTATCAATCAATGTAAATGGTCTCAACTCACCAATAAAAAGAAACAGACTGGCAGAGTGGGTTAAGAAACAAAACCCAACAATATGCTGTGTACAAGAAACACATTTAACTCAAAAGGAAATTCACAGATTATAAATCAAAGGCTGGAAAACAATACTCCCTGCAACAGGAACCCAGAAGAAAGCAGGGGTAGCTATTATGTTTGCAGACGATGCAAACTTCAAATCAAGAATGATCAAAAGAGATAAAGAAGGTCACTACATACTTGTTAGGGGAAAACTTCAAGAGGAAGAGATTATAATCATACATACATATGCACCGAATATGGGAGCACCCAACTATGTAAGACAATTCTTAATAGAAATGAAAAGCCAAAAAAACAATAATACAGTTATAACAGGGGACCTTAACACCCCATTGTCACAGAGAGATAGATCAACCAAACAAAAAATTAGCAAAGAAATAGCAGAACTGAATCAAGCTTGTGAACAAATGGACCTAGTAGATGTATACTGAGTATTCCACCCATCAACATCAGAATACACACTCTTCTCAGCTGCACATGGGTCATTCTCTAAAATAGATCATATACTGGTCCACAAAACAAGCTTAAGTAAATGCAAACGAACTGAAATCATTCCATGCATATTGTCTGACCACAGTGCAGTAAAATTGGAAATGAGTGACACAAAACCTACAATAACTGCATAAACACATGGAAATTAAATAATACCCTCCTAAATAACAAATGGGTCACAGAAGAAGCTAAAGAAGAAATTAAACCATACCTACAATTGAATGAAAATGCAAATGCAAATTACTGGAACCTGTGGGACACAATGAAAGCAGTCCTCAGAGGGAAATTTGTAGCACTGAACTCTCATATCAGAAAAATGGAAAGAACACACATAAACAACCTAATGCTGCACCTCAAACTTCTAGAAAAAGAAGAGCAAGTCAAGTCCAAAACCTAAAGAAGGGAGGAAATTATTAAGAATAGAGCAGAAATTAATGCAATTGAAACTAAGAAAACAATACAAAGAATCAAGGAATCGAAGAGTGTGTTCTTTGAAAGAGTAAATAAAATTGATAAACCCCTAGCCAACCTTATCAAGAAGAGGAAAGAAAAAACTCAGATTCATGCAATAAGAAATGAAAAAGGTGAAATCACTACAGACCCGGTGGAAATACAGAAGATCATCAACACCTACTTCAAAAACCTTTACTCACATAGATTCAATAGCACAAAAGAAATGGACAGATTCCTAGAAACCTACGAATTACCAAAGCTGAATCAAGAAGATGTAAAGCTGCTGAATAACCCAATTTCAGCTAATGAAATTAAAAATGTAATTAAGACCCTACCAACAGAGAAAAGCCGAAGCCCTGATGGATTCACTGCTGAATTCTATAAGAAATTTAGGGAAGACTTTATGCCAACACTCCTCAAACTCTTCAATGAAATCAAAAGGGAAGCAAGCCTCCCTAACTCATTCCTGGAAACAAGTATCACCCTAATACCAAAACCAGAGAAAGACCCAACCAAAAAAGAAAATTACAGGCCAATCTACCTAATGAACATAGACATAAAAATCCTCAATAAAATACTGGTAAATAGAATACAGCAAGTTATCAGCAAGATTATACACCATGATCAAGTGGAATTCATCCCAGGAATGCAGGGATGGTTCAACATACACAAATCAATACATGTAATCCACCATATCAACAGGGCCAAGGACAAGAACCACATGATCATCTCAATAGATGCAGAAAAAGCTTTTGACAAACTCCAACACCCATTCATGATAAAAACCCTACAGAAAATCAGAATAGATGGTCTCTACCTCAACCTGATAAAAGCCATATATCATAAAGCAACAGCCAACATCTTACTAAATGGACAAAAACTGAAAACTTTCAACCTAAAATCAGGAACAAGACAAGGATGTCCATTATCACCACTCCTATTCAATGTAGTTCTGGAAATATCAGTCAGAGCAATTAGACAAGAGAAAGAAATAAAGGGTATAAGGATAGGAAAGGAAGAAGTGAAATTATCATTTTTTGCAGATGATATGATACTCTACATAGAAGACCCACAAAAATCCATTAGAAGACTTCTAGAAGTAATAATGAAATTTAATAATGTAGATGGATACAAGGTGAACACTCAAAAATCAATAGCATTCCTGTACACAAACAACAAAGTCACTGAGAGAGAAATAAGGGAAACCACACCCTTCACTATAACATCCAAAAAAATGAAATACTTAGGAATCAATCTAACAAAGGAAGTAAAAGATCTATACTGTGAAAATTACATTACTCTAAGGAAGGAAATCGAAGAAGATTTCAGAAAATGGAAAGATATTCCCTGTTCATTGATAGGAAGAACAAACATCATGAAAATGGCCATTCTCCCAAAACTATTATACAGATTCAATGTAATCCCAATTGAAATACCAACTGCCTACCTCACAGAACTAGAGAAAGCATTCCTGAAATTCATCTGGAGCCAAAAAAGACCTAGAATAGCAAGGGCAATTCTGGGCAACAAAGGGAAGGCAGGAGGCATCACAATCCCTGACTTGAAACTATACTACAAAGCTACTGTGATAAAATCAGCATGGTACTGGAATCAAAAGAGACCTGAAGATCAATGGAATAGATTAGAAGATACAGTCACAACTGCAAACATACTTAGCCACCTCATCTTTGAAAAAGGGGCCAAACATGTACATTGGAAGAAAGACAGCCTCTTTATCAAATGGTGCTGGAAATACTGGCTTTCTATATGCCCTAAACTAAAACTAGATCCATGCCTATCACCATGCACTAAAATAAAGTCAAAATGGATCAATGATCTGAATATAAAAACAGAGACACTAAACTTACTAGAAGACAGAGTAGGTAAAAATCTTGATGACATAGGAGTAGGCAGAGAGTTCATGAACAAAAATCAAATTGCACGGGAAATACTTCCCAGAATCAACACGTGGGATCTCATCCTACTAAAAATTTTTTGCATGTCAAAGGAAATCTCCAACAGAGTGAAAAGAAAACCCACGAAATGGGAAACTATCTTAGCCAATTGTCCATCAGACAAAGGACTTCTATCTAAAACATATAAAGAATTAAAAGAAATCAGGCCCCTAAAATTCAAGGACCCAATCCAAAAATGGGCATCTGAGATGAACACACACTTCTCAGAGAAAGAAATACAAATGGAAAATAAATATATGAAAAAATGTTCAACATCAATGGTCATTCGCAAAGTGCAAATTAAAACAATACTGAGATTCCATCTCACTCCAGAAAGAATGGCCAAGATTAAAAAATCAACCAACAACAAATGCTGGAGGGGCTGTGGGGAAAAAGGAACTCTTCTCCACTGTTGGTGGGAGTGTAGACTGGTGCAGCCACTGTGGAAGTCGGTGTGGAGATTCCTCAAGAAGCTAGGATTAGAGATCCCATTCAACCCAGCTATCCCACTTCTGGGCATCATACCACAGTGATATTTGTGCACCCATGTTTATAGCAACCCAATTTGTAATAGCCAGATTTTGGAAACAACCCAAATGCCCATCTGTCAAAGAATGGATAAAAAAGATGTGGTATTTTTATACAATGGAGTACTACTCAGCTATCAAGAAAGATTGCATTGAGACTTTTGTAAGTAAATGGTCATGACTTGAGACCATACTCATAAGTGAGATAATTGTCTCCGTAGTGTAAGAAACAGAAAAGTATATATGATCCAAAATCTATAATAAATACTACGTAAGGGTAAAAAGCAGCTCAAAGAGCAAAAGTAATTGGGAAGGGAAAAGGCAGAAAGAGAAAAGGAAAGAGGAAAAGATATAAACCTGTATGTATGTATATGTATGATAACTAAAATGAACACACTGATGAATGTATTCATTATTGAGAAAGAACAATTAATACTCATATGATTAGATCAATTTTACATGTCTATATCTGTTAATGTAAGTAATCATTTTAAAGATAACGATTCGCAATATTGCAACCATTGTCATGTTTCTATCATCTGGCTTTGTAAACTTGCAATGTTACTGTTGTGCATTTACTCTACTCGTTTGTTGGTCTCTTTTTCTTGTTGTCTTGGTTATATATGTCTTTTTTTTCTTTGCTAAATAAAAAAAAATAAAATAAGTTTTTTCACATCGAAAGATATTACCAACAGAGTAAAAGAAAAAAACCTCAGAATGGAAAACATTTCAGCCAACTGTTCCTCAAACAAAGGACTTACATCAAGAACATATAAAGAATTGAAAAACAACAGGGCCCCCAAATTCAAAGACCCAATCCAAAAATGGGCATCTGAGATGAACACACACTTTCCAGATGAAGAAATACAAATGGCAAATAAATACGTGAAAAGTATTAATCATCGCTGGTCATTCGAGAAATGCAAATTTAAACAACATTGAGAGCCCATGTACCTTAGAAAGAATAGCTCTCATTAAGAAATTAATCAATAACAAATATTAGGAGGGCTGGGGGCAAAAAAGTAACGCTTCTCCACTGTTGGTGGGAGTGTAGACTGGTATAATCACTGTGGAAATCAGTGTGGAGATTCCTCAAAAAACTAGTATTGAAGGTCCCATTCTATCCAGCTATTCCCCTTCTGGGCATTTTCCCAGAAGAAAGGAAAATATCATGCCACAGTGATATATATGCACCTGTTTATAGCAGCACAATTTGTAAAAGGTAAATCTTGAAAACTACCCAAATGCCCATTGCCCACAGAATAAATAAAAAAAGATGTGGTATTTTTATATGATGGAGTATTACTCAGTTATAAAGACGAATAAACTTGAGACTTTAATAGTTAAGTGGATGCAACTAGAGATGATACTCACAAGTGAAATAAATCAGACTCACATGAATAAATATTGTATTGTCTCCCTAGTGTAAAAAAAAAGAGCAAATAGGATCCAAAATGTAAAAAGGTATTGTGAAAACAAAAGGGAAAGTGCTCAAAAGGAAAGAACAACTAGGAGAGGGGAAAGGAAAAAAGAAAAAATGGAAAAGATTATATATATACATATGTATACATATAAATGTGTGCATGTAAATATATACAAGATAGATAACTATACTACTAATCTCTGTTCATCAAAAAAAAAACAGTTTGTATTTTCATTGTCTGACTGTTCCATCATTTTTTTCATGCCTAAATCTTGTAATCTGAACAATTACTTTCAAGATAACAGTATGAAATATATTAACTAGGTTAATTTCCTATTTTTTAAAAATTCTGTAACTTTTTATCCTTTTTTTGCTCATTTGTTTTTAAAATGAAAAAGCAAAAAGAATTGAATTCTGGATCAGTATAGGTGTTTATCTTTTTGTTTTGTCCTTGAGATAGGGTCTCACTATGTAGCCCATGCAGTCCTTGGACTCATGATGATCTTCCTGCCTCAACCTTCTAAGTGCTGAGATTACAGGCATGTGCCACAATGACATAATGGGTCAATATAAATAGTCAAAAAATAAGAAATTTCAGATTGAATTTTTGTGATATTTTTCACACAGGAATAATTTTGGATAGTTAAAAGGAAAATAATTATGAGCCATGGAACCTCATAAAGGCATTTGTTATGTTGTGATCATATGCTATAAAATGCTAAGTGTTGCAGATAGGTATCTAGTATTTATATATTGTACAATAGTAATTCATGTATGACTCTGCTATTATTTCTGCAGGCTACAAGCTACCACAATTTGATGAGTTTAGATAATCAATAGTCCAAAGAGTTGCTTTGATTTATTAATATATTCTGGAAATTGTTTAGCAATTTAATGTACTCAAAACTTGTACTCTTACACATTGCTCTATATGCCACCCCAATGTATTCTATTAAGAAACAGTATCTACAGTCCCTAGTAGACAAAACTGATGGGCAAATAGTAAGTGGTTCACCTGAATTTGTCATGTAATCAGTTGTTCAGAGAACTGAACCTGAGAATTCAGAAATTAAATAGATAAGTGGTTTAGAAAGTCTAATGGAAACAAATAAAATGTTGCTTGTAACTGGGAAATTTTTTAATCACTTATGAATCTCATTACTGGATACTACAAATCCTATAAAACACAAATGTGAAAGTGTTCAGTATAAGATCTTTGATGTTATAAATATAATATGAATAATAAGAAAAATATGAATCTTTGTGCTTAGATCTGAATTAAAACTCAGACATTTCTACTCTTAACTATGTAATCTTAGATCATTTAGTAAATAGTCTTCTAAGTATCATTTTAATGATATACAGTTGGCCTTTGGTATCTGTGTTTCTGCATCTATGGATTCAACCAATGTAGATTGAAGCTATCAGAGAAACTGTGTCTATACTGGGCATGTACAGACTTGTCTTCTTGTCATGGTTCCTTCAACAATTTAGAATAATTACTATTATATCATACTATTTACATCACATTTACATTGTATTAGATATTATTACATTGTATTAGGTATTAGAATAATTACTATTATATCATACTATTTACATCACATTTACATTGTATTAGGTATTATAAGTAATGTAGATGTGTATTAACTATATTTGAGGCTGTGAATAGGTTACATGCAAATGAATCATTTTGTATCAGGGATACAATAGGGGATCCCAAAACTAGTCCTATATGAATATTGAGGGACAATGGAAAATAAAAATGGGATTCAAATATCTTTTGTAGAGGGCAATTATGATTATGTGAGTTAATATATGGAAAAGCTTAGCTATGTTTTAATAAATGACAGTTATTCTTGGTGATGGTGGTGGCAGAAAACACACAAAATCAGAAAATTTCTTATGGACTGATTATTAATCTTGACCCATAGAGATACTAATCAAAACAGAATGGCTGGTAAGAATTTATAGACTGTTCACAGTTCATATGTCCTTGGAGCCTATAGGTCTTTTTGTTATAATCCATAAACTTCGAATCAATAATCATTTTTTAAATCCCTCTTACATGTGTAGTAGTGTTTAGGCACTAAAAGAATTTAAGAAATTCATGCCACAAACCACTTTAAAAGCCAAAAGGGGCAATAGATAAGCCTACAGCAAACACTACTACTGGACATAGTGTGGTAAACGCTCAGATTCTTTAAAGAAATAATTGTTCTGTTTCAAGAGTGATAAAGAAGTAAGTGAAGGAAAGCAATAATCACTATCATCTTTTAATAGTTAATTTTTTACAGATGAAAAGGGGAAATCTTTGGCTTGGTAGCCACCAAATAACAGAGGCAGAATTCAAACTCTGTCTGTTGAAATTCTCAAGTTCTTGATTTCAACTTCCATACTAAACACCTCACACTGTCTTTGATGAGACAGATCACATGGTGTGCATCATGACTAATGCTGTTTTTCTTGCTGTTCTCTTGTTGGAACGAATATGCTTAGGTTATTGTTTGGCTGCAGGGTTTTCCTCTAGAATTTCACTTTAGTGGTAATCTTTATGTACAGTTTTCCCCAGGTTTTTTATTTGAAAAATCTAGTGAACAAAGACTGACCATTTGGCAATAAAGTCTCGATGGCAGGACCTTATGGTGAGAATTACCTGCTGCTTACAAAATTACTTTATAGCAATATTTGACTTTCTTCACCACTGGACAACGTTTGCAAAATGACATTTCAGTAGCCGGGTGTGGTGGCGCACGCCTTTAATCCCAGCACTCGGGAGGCTGAGGTAGGCGGAGCGTTGTGAGTTCGAGGCCGGCTTGGGCTACAACGCGAGCGTAAGGCCGGCCTGAGCTACATAGTGCGACCCTGCCTCAAAAAGACCAGGACTGGGAGTTTGGCTCAGTGCCTTAAGCGCCTGCCCTGGCAGGCGCGAGGTTGTGAGTTCAATCCCCGGGGCCTTAAAAAAAAAAAAAAAAAAAAAAAAAAAAATGACATTTCAGTATTTTTCTTGCTTTAATTAACTATGCAAATGGCACTCCACCTTCAGGAGCCAAGCTACTGAGGACTGAGCCTCTTCTGAGGAGGAGCCAAGTTTCATTATTTGGACAAACATTTTCATATTTCCATGGTTCTCTTTATCTCCTTAGAAATTTGGAATAAATGATGTCTCCTGCACAATTATGTTATTTAACTCTATTCTATTTCGTGTCATAGTTATTTACAAGTTATTTTTCACTTATCTTACCAGTGTAAAAGTGACTTCAAGATGGCAGCTAATGTAGTGTTTTGCAAGAGACCAATAATTATTTCATGAATGATTCAT
Source organism: Dasyprocta punctata (assembly GCA_004363535.1). Classification (NCBI taxonomy): domain Eukaryota; kingdom Metazoa; phylum Chordata; class Mammalia; order Rodentia; family Dasyproctidae; genus Dasyprocta; species Dasyprocta punctata. The sequence continues at coordinate 130,844 of RJWM01001170.1, forward strand.
AAGTTTGAAATATTTTCAGTAGACGTTTGGATATTTAATACTGAAGGAAAACATTATTGAATTATAAGTCAATATAATGATGAAAGCCTTGAAGAATAAACGTTTTTAGCTCTTAAGCTCCTTGAAGGCAGAAGCTATACACAATTGCCAGTCTTTTTATGCTCAGATAAGGGTGGGAAATATCGAATGATGTTTAATGTTTGAGAATCAATATAAAATGAGAATGACTCATAATGCAATCAGCATTTAGAAATTCTAAATTATGGCTGTGGCATTTTGTTCCCTTTCCATTCTTTTCTTCCTCTGGAAACTACGAGTCTGTGAATGACCTCCTTTAATATTAGGCTTTTTCTACAGATTTAGTGTCAAATCTTATTCTCCTTCTGAAAATTGGAGGGAGCTTTCTGAATGATTGATGAGCGAGGTGTCCCCTGGACACACTGGTGCAAACACCATGCAACCACTGATGGATGTGCTCACTCTTTCACGAACACATTCATTTTCTCTTCTCTAACTCACACAATTTGTTCATCCTATGATGCATTTACATATCTATTACCACTGTCTTTCAATTTTTAAGCAGGTGAAAAGATGAAAAGTTAATGGTTATAAGAAGGTAAGGCAAGCCTATCTTAAGTAAAAGAACGGTCTTCCCATATATACAGAAGAATATTTCTTTCAGGGTTTCTTTCATTCTGACTACTTACAAGTTTAAAGCAATGTTGAAATGTAAAATACCTTGAGATGAAGGAGAGAAAGTGGGTGTGACTGTTGTAACTTATACGAGGGCTGAATTGGGAGACCAAAATTCTAGGCAGGATCCTATGACCCTGTGAGCTTGGGAAAGTAGATTAAACTTTTGAAATTCAAAAGGAATATGAACTAACCACAATAAATGTAATCATTACATACCACAAACATGCAGAAATAAGAAAAAGTAAAATGTGAGGATTTAACTATGTAAGTTTGAAAGCTTTTATTGGGTACACTTTCTATGATTTGGAAGGTAACGTTATGAAAGAATCTGACACTCATGAAAAGTTTAGAAGAAAGTCCTTACACTTTGAAGGGGAAGGATGCTAATCATGGTACATGTTGTTAATGTGATTTAAATATTGACAATTGCCTAATTAGGAAAAACATGACAATTTATAAAAGAATCTGAAATGTAACTCATCATTCTGTAAGACCAGAAAAAATTTTCTAGTACATAGTTTGGAAGTAAACATTAATCTTATGAATATTTCTGGGTCATTGTTTACATTGAGGTAAGGAAGGAAAATTATGAGGGGAAATATAAATTAAGTTTAATATGGTTACCCTCTATGTTCACAAAGGAGAGAAACTATTATCTAGTGCAAGGGAAGGCTGTTTTGTTTTTCTAGAGAGACTTATTTTCATATGGTTTATACTTAAGTGAACTGCTGAACAGCTTTCAAATCAGCCAAATCAACATATGTTAACATTTCACAAAACTAAGCGTTTGAAATATTTTAAGAACCTCCACCAATAAAATAATGTACAATGCTGTCCATAAGACATTACAATTACAGAATGTGACTAAGAAATGTGATCCAGGGTATTCTCAAACAAATGCTGATTGAAAGATAAGTTTCATCAGTAGATCAAAACATAATGGTGAACATATATCTCTTCATTCATTAATTTGAATAATATTTGTTGAGTACTTAACTCTCAGGCTCTGTTTCAAACAATCTTTTGTTGATTTTATTTCTCCAGATACTGTAACTGGAGATGAAACACTCAGTTGATAATTTGGACATTTGGTTAGTCCTCATTTCCCATCTTCCACCTGCTTTCTCATTCAGTATCTCCCTTTCCAATGTACTTTTCTTCAAAGCTCTGCCAGCCTTTTCCTGAGCAATAGGATAAGTGCTACACTGCAGTAGGCAATTTACCTATCTTTTGAGAGCATATTTGCACTACCCCATGACACAGGCATTTAGATGATTTTATTCATTCACCTGTGTTGAATAGTAAGGGGGTAAATTTTCAGCCTAGGGATTCGACTTTAAAACTCCAATTGATGTTAATGAGAATTGGTAATGAGCCCCTACTTCTTAATTAGTGGCACCATACCTGTGACTGTAGGAGGCATGGCTCAGACATGGGGAGCTTAACGAGGTGATAACAAGGAGAAAATGTTTAAACCTGAATTTTGGCCTGACCCACACTTTACTATGCAAGCATACTTTAGGAGCTGATGCTTTAAAATAAATTTATTACAGAGGTTTTCTGGCTGTGTAGGCCTTCCCTAAGAACAATTCCTCTTTTCTGTAAAAATGTTCTTATTCCATAGGAAAAAATGAGGCAGAAGAAGCTAAATCAAAAGAGCAAGAATATGATCAGATTTTCTCTCAGTTTTTGTGTTGAAGCAAACTATCTTTTGCTCATTCTGCATCAATTAAAGAGTACCACCGTGACTAGACATTTTTAACATGAAGTGGCAAAATTCTTTTCTTATGTGAATTGAGCCTCTAAATATTGTTCAGGATTAAGAGATGATTTAAAGAAGTAAGAGTCTTTTATATCACCTTTCCTTTCTTATCATATGATCATTATAGTAAGTTTATAAAAACACAAGTTTTAATCTTGTATATTTTATCTACTTGAGCTGCTAATTCTTGCTGTTATGGCACATGACCAAAGCAAGAATAAAATGATCAAAGAATAATAAAATTTTCACTGTAGCTAGCAAAGGACATAAAAGATTATTGATTTTGTTTGAATGACATGCTATAATTTCATATGCCAACAGAGTGGAGCACAAATCCTGGCCTGCCAGCTTTCATTACTGAAACAGGCTTTCTCGCCACCAAGTAACTTCTACCAAGTCACAAGATAAATCTAAATTCCTCAACTTACTGAAAATGAATCTCTTTAGAATCAAGTAATTAATAGGAACTTCAGGGCTATAGAAGATTTGTTTCAGTTGGGAAGATGAGGAGAAAAACCTCATTGAACATTTTTTACTATTTTTCTGCTTTGGAATAATCTCTTCACTCAAAGATAAAGTAACTGGCATTCAAAGTCTTTTCAGTCTTTCCTGAATCTCTTTATTGCCTGAATACTGTTTTTGTTCTTTCAACTAGTTTCATAGTGCTGGTTTAAAAATAATAAAATTAATTTCAAATTATGATAATAAAAGTAAAGAACAACAGAAACAAAATAAAATTGTGTGTCAAACTAAGAATTGGATAAAAGGTCAGTGTGATTAAGTTTGGTGTCTAATACATCATTTTGTTTCTGCTCTCCTACTTCCACCATAGAGGCAGGCAAAAATACTCAATTAATTGGACAATTAAATCTCACTGATTCTAAAACAGAAACATGAGATTAAGAATATAAAATCAATGGTGAATGGTGCAAAAAGTATAACATACTGTCAATGTGCAAAGAAAAACATAATAGTTAAAAGTGCATGCTATACAATTCACAAACTATCTCTGACATTTACATGGCAAGAGTTTTGTAAAATAAGAAATATACATCAATGAGATTGGAATTTCACTGATTCTAGGGAGTTCTAGGTATAATTCACAGTCATGATTATATAATTTAAAGGGGAAATAAACTCTTAAAGTTTCGAGCAAGTTTTTCTTATTTGCCCTGGTAATATACCTAGTGAAAATGCACATAAGGTATCATAATTAACAATAAATAAAGATGGAGATATATGCCCATGATATTAGCATTTGGAAGATGAGGCAGGAAGATCACAAGTTTGATGCCTACTTATTGTAATAAGCTTAAGGGAACCTAGACTACACAGCAAGAGCCTGTCTAAACTACCTCCTTCCTCAAAAAAGATAGTTTTCAAGACTAGAGAAAACTTAAATTATATTACAGAATTTCAAATTTTTATAAGGACTCACAGAAAAATGGCCTATATGGAGACACAGGTAAATCCTGTGACTGAACACTAGGAATATACATCTTTTACCTAACAGTACAACTTTGGGGGATTGCTGGTCCCTGACTTGCCTTTCACAGAAGCATCAGCTTATAAATATTATTTATTTTCATGGCTAAAATTATTCTGCCATCTGAAGAAATCCTGGCATCATATTCCAGAGAATTAGGACTTTTGATAATAGGAAAATATCTAGATAAAAAAAATTCAGTATTTAAATAAAAACTATTTTGGGAAGGAGAAAATTTTTTATGGCCACGTTTCCTTGTCAAAGAATAAATTTCTTTTCTAAAATAAAAATAAATCTTAGAGCTACTAAAGGAGATACATAATATAAGTATATATTCCTGGTAGTAACAGAGTCATAGATAAATTATAAAAAATTCTTAAAGATGGAATGAGTAATTATTTAAAATTTTAAGACCTTCCACAGTCTCTATATTGGTTATTTTTTACTTCTTGTCTTTTTTAAGGTGAGATTTTTCATTTTACTATTGCTTAAGTAGAGTGAATAATGGAAAACAATAGGCTGATCTAATTTGAGAGTTAAATAACTTTAAAAATAGCATATTAGTTCTGAATTTGGAGCTGATAATGTCTTTTCAGTTATCACTTAAATTTGTGTGATGTGATAGGGAATGAGAAACTGGCAGAACATAAAAGTAAATTTAAATACTTATAAGTGCAGCATGAGGTAACAGGAAAATCAGTCAACTGACTTATGGTAAAACCTTATAAGATGTAACTAATGGCTTAAAATATCCAGAAACTAGAATTTCCTTTATCTTCAAAGAGAAGGTCATGCCAGTAAGGGGTTCCGCAAAGGGGGAAGAGAGGCCTGTTAGTAAAATAGATTATTTGAATGCCCCTGCCACAGTGTGAAGTGATGTATAAGCCAGAGAAACTGACATTTAATAAACAGTAAATGAAAAGTTTGGATGTATTTTTCCATTAATGCAATGTAATAGGGAAGATCAAAATACATGTTGGGGGCCAATAAAATTTGTTTCAAAGGTATAAGAAACACATTATGGAAAAGTTCTTTGTGATATTTTACAATTAAATAGTTGATATTTTGTTTTTTAATTTTCTGAATGAAATCAGAGTAATGGTACTGCAAATAGTGCATGTTAAAACCTTTTATTAAGCATCTACTATGCATCAATTGTGGATAGATCTGTAAATATAAAAACAAACCAGATCCAAGATCCAAGAAACTCAAAATAAGAAAGCAGAAAGAGAGAGAAGATGAAGGCAGGTGAAATAATAAACAATAAAAAGATTTTAAGTGTTTAGTTGAGTACTGGGGCTCACAGCACAGTATTCCCAAAGTATGGCACTCTGGTATGCTGATAGCTTGAAAAGAAAAGAGATTGGGAAACCTAAAATGAAGGGAAGTCTCCCATCAGTCTCAAAGGTTGTATCCTCCAGAAGACAATCAATTGTAAGTCCCTTTCCCAGATATCTCATCAACCTAGGGTAGAAGAGATGGATTCATATCAGAGGAAGTCTAGAGTTCACATTGTGACCAGAGTCCAGGTAGATTTTGTCACAAGTTTTCCTGTTCCTCAGACTCATTCCTCTCCCCTAAAATTCATCTACACTTCTTTTAAAATTGGTTTCACTCTTTACTTCCTTCTCCCCCTAAGAAGAAGATCCATAAGTTTCTAAATCTCATTGGGTTATTGTGTACTCACTTTCCTGTCAGGTCCGCATGCTCAAAATAAATTCATATGCCTTGCTGCCTAATCAGTTTTCATAGATTCAAAGTACCCAACCTGTGAAAGGTGGGAGGAATGCTTTCTTCACCCCCACACAAGGCATATATAGTTTTGTGAGTATGAAGATAAAGAAATATTTTTTCACTATGATTTTGAATTTTGTATATGTCTTTTTATATTTAATTTAAATATTTATATTCCCACATACTTTCAGAAATTACCAACTTAATCATTTTTGATTTACAGTATCAGTCATTTTCATGAGTTATGCCAAGCAATCCATACCTACACTCAATTAATCCCTCTGGAGAAGGTCAGTGTTAAAAGGCTGCTGACAGGCTATAGACACATATGTTAGAATGGTTTCCTTCTGAGAAATTTCATATCTTGACTTGCAAAACTAAGCTAAGCCACCATTTATACGATTCCCAAACTTATTCTCCAGTCTTATCCTTGGTTCCTCTATTCTTCTCTTTCCCCTCCCCCAACCAGTTATTCATATATTCTTTTAAATTCTGCTTCAGAAATGTCTCTTTAATCTACCTGTCCTCTTCCACTCCCACTGACTTTGTTCATGCTTCTACCATGCTTTCCTATACCCCATTGTTTTTCTCCTCCAGCCCCAGATAACAAGTTTCTTTCTAAAACACTGGTTCCTTTTACTAAAAGTTAAGCCATTCTCCCATTCTTCCCTCCCCTCCCTCTTTGAAATTTCTTTATGTCTTTCCCAGGAAGTTTTTCAAATATCCACCAATTTGTCAGTTCCTAAATAAGCTGTTTGGGGTCTCTAGAGTAGGTAATCAATTCTTTGTCCTCAGCACCACCATACTCCTTTGATTCTTACCTAGGTAACTGGCCTTACTATTTTGGTCTATAATTTATCAGCCTACATGTTTGCTTTCCTTCATTTATACCTTATCCCACTAGTGCATTACATTTCAAATTTCAACCATAGGCATTATTCTGTATACAGTTTACTACTTAGATATGTCCAATAAACCTAAAAAAATAAAACTATAATACTGGTCTCATACAAAAATATCAACACGAACAGTATTATTGTTAGTAAATAATACCAATAGCAAATATGCATGTAAAACATCACTCTAACTATTCATTTAATTCCTATGCCAATGGGTAATATTTTTAGTTTCATGTATAGATGAGAATATTACAGCATAGTGGAAGTAAATTATTTGCCTAAAGGTTATACAGCATCCTCCAAATTTCTATAAAAATGTTTATTGGTTTTAAAAGAAAAAAATACAAGCAAACAAAAATCTTGGGTTTGAATTAGTTTTGGAAGTCTTGTATTAAATAGAGCTAAACAAGTTTATTAAATGACTTTTTGAAGCTGCTATACTGCTAACAAGTATTGTGACCCTGTGAATCTCCATTAAGGGCATATATACCTTGCTTCTCTAGCTACAGAATCTTTGTTGGCTAAGCATCTTGTGGGACTAGTGATCTGTGAAACACACTTTGAGAAACATTGCCAGAGGGATATTTAAGGTGACACATTAAAACCTGTTGTCAATTAATGCTTGCAAAGCTCCTTCTTTTCCCCATCTGGAGATAAGTCATAAGCTCTGTGGTCCTGCCTAAGGTGAACAAATAAACTGTGAACAAATAAACTGTGTAGCACAATAATTAATTTTCTTTGTTTTTTTTCCTCCTGATTTATGGAGAATTTAGTTACATATTAAGAGATATATATTCTTTATAACTTAGGTTTTACTGTTATCTTATGTAGTTCTTAATCTTATATTATAGTATTAAGGTTTTTATTCTGATGCTAGAAAACTTAAACAACTTTCTTTATGAATATTAGGAATGTGTTAACCCTCAAATGAGCATCTATGTATTTCTAATGACAGCAAACAGGGTGTCCACAGAACAAGGAATAAAAGCTCAGGTAGTTCCTGAGAGGATTTACTATTTGCCTCAGTTTCCTTATTAGTGTAGTAAGGGTATCTGAACAGTAATCTCTAATCTAATTCTAAAACGCAAGTAAATGCAAATTCCCCCTTGAAATTCACTGAAGCATAGAACTAAAAAATATTATCTAAGAATTCAAAGTATATTGGTAGGACCCCTTCCATTATTATAAAGAAACTTCTGCCAATGAAATTAAATATAAATGGTAGGTTGTGGAAAGCATCATCAAAAGAAGTGAAGAACAGGGGAAAAGAGGAATAAAATTTTTACTGCTTCCTTGGTATAGACAATTTTTTTAGGCTAGAGAAGTGGCAGATTCTTATATTCTGGTGTACAGGAACTATATGAATAAAACATGGTTGTGCAAATGAACTCACAACCTTATTCCAAAGCACCATTCGAGAATAATACATTTAATGTCTCATCAACTTCCCCGGGAAAGTGAGAGTAAACCTGTGCACACAGACAAAACAACCGTAACAAAAACCAAGGTAGAAATAAATCTGCTATAGGGAACAGATTCGATAGACATTTGAAGGTTTTCAAAACTTGAAGCAGTATTCTAGTCACTTAAAAATATTCTCACATTTCTGCATTCCCCCATCATTCTGTGCTTTAAAATTCATCTGTCAATTTGACGCATCTTTTAAAGTACCCCTCCAAGCCTAAAAATCCAGACCACAGAGGAGCCCTCTTTGCTTTGAAACTATCTGATCAATCCATAGATCATTTACCTGCAAGGATTATTTGGTGAAGCTAAAGCGGCACATCAACCGGCAGCATCTGAGGACTGAGGCGGCAAAACGTCAACAACAAATTGTCATTGGCATTCCATTTATGAACCTTCAAACGGCATCAGATCTTTTCCATGGGAAACCAGATCAGGTCAGACTAGAGCTGAATATTTCTTAACAAGCTAACCATCAAAAGAATTTACGTTTTGAATAAAAAGGGTATCATTTGTTGATTTGAATATCAAAGGGATCCACTGCAAACTCCCAGTCTAGAAAAACCTCCCTAAGCTACACTAGACAGGTGTTTAATAATCTATTATTAAGGCACTATTTTAGGTTACTCAGAATTATAAAAAATAGCTGTAACTCTGAAGCCACAAATGGGACTGCACAAAGAAATGCATTCTATTAACATACTATTAACAATTCAAAAGAATGAGTTGACATACCAATCAAACTTGTTAATTGACTGTCAATGGCCTGTCCCTGAATATACAACATGACTGCATTATAGATTTCAAATGCTGACAGGAAGACAGTTCCATTTGCATTAACTTCATAAACTGATCAACAACCAAACTGCCACGTACATTTATAATGGGAAGCTGAATCATTTCAATATTCATGGAGCTCTGTAATTGTAAATTAGGTACTGGCAAACAATACAATACTGTACATACTCTAAAATATCCTAAATTTCATTGACCTACTTTCATTCTGATTTTAAAAGAAAGAGAAAAGTTTCATCTTGGAGTGATCATTACTTTAATTTATGATTTGTGCTTTAAGCAAAATTTGTTTGCACCCCAATTCCCAATTTGCAACTACAGTTTAGTTGCACTTAAACAGCATCATTGATCTAGAAAATATGAAGTAAAAAAGGTGATATTAAAGTGATTTTGACTTACTTTAGGTTTTCGAAAACTGAGAAATATGAAACAAGACAATATTGTACTTCCTTGGGTGATAATTGAAGATTCATTATGACAAGAAATTTAACATAATGATAATAAGGTTATATGTTAGAACTATTGTCTTAGTTACTTTTTTCTCATTGCTGAGACAAAATACCCCATGCTTAAAGTTAAGGAAGGACAGGTTTTTTAGCTCATAGTTTGTAGAGATTTCAGTCCATAATCAGCTGGTACCAAAGCAGGGTGACTTCACAGAGGAGAACAGAAGATATGTAAACAACCATGGGACTTTAACAGCTCTGCCCCTTTTATCTTATCCAGGCTACTTGGAATAGGTAGCATTCACACCCTTAATTTAGTTCTAGCGCCTTTGAGTTTAGACTGCACCATGAATTAATCCCAACATCACACAATCTAGATCTAGCCACCTCTGAAAAAGTCTCACCTATGACTGCATAAGGCTTTGGGGGAACATCTACACACAAGCCATAAATAACATTTTTCCCCTGGGCATCCAATGACTCATGCACATTCTTTTATGCAAAAGGCATCTCTAAGAGTTGCCAAAGTCCTAACAATTTCAGCATGGCTGAGAAGTCCAAGTCCAAAGTCTCTTCTGAGATTTAAGGCAAACACTTAGCTGCAAGCCCCTGTGAAAATGAAAAGAAAGTTAAACACTTCCAACATTCAATGGCAAAGGTAGATATTTCCATTCTAAAAGTTACAAACAGGGATAGCAAGGAATGGGAACAAAGCAAGACCAAAGTCAGTAGGTAAGTTCTTCAGTTCCACTTCTAATATTCTTGGCAATCTGTGGCAAGTTGTGAACTCCAAGGTGCTTGCATGGATCTGCCCCTATTGCACTTCTGGTGATAGTAACTACCATGGCTTCTCTCTTTGGTCAGTTTAGCTCCCTCCTTGAACAAGTTATTTTCCTACCTTCTCCAAACTGCTAGGGTCTCCACTGTACCTTTGGTTTCACACTCACAGCTTCACCCACTGCTCTCTCAGGGCCACATTACCTGGTCTATCAGGCCTTCTTCTGAAATCTGGGTAGAAGGCTTCCTGACCCCACAACTCCTTCATTCTGCATGCACCTAAAACCAGTAAGAGCAGTAAAATAATTTCACAGAAGAAATTTTAAGGCAGCCTTATGTCTAGGTGATGGTATTATAGTTCACAGCTTTACTGGTGTTTCCTTTCTGGCCAAACTCAACATGTTTTAAATCATTCTGCTGGACTCTTTGCTTTTGATTCTCAACATAATTTTGGCTAAAAGCCCCCAACAGTAGCCATACCATCACCTAGACATGAGGCTGCCTTAAAATTTCTTCTGTGAAATTAATTATTTTACTGCTCTTAATTTTAGTCTCAGGCAAAGTCTCTGGACATGAGAAAAATGTATACAAACTTTCTAGGGAGGCATAATACTCATTGTTTTGTGTTCAACAACAAATATAGTCCTTCCAGCATAAATCTTCTGAGCCTGGACTTTACCAGCAGCATTTCTATCAACATTATGGTCTTCTGATCTCTGCCCAGAATCTCCCATCAAGTACAGCCTAAAGCATTCCAGCTCTACTTTTTCAGTCAGCATCTCTGAACTTTTCCTAATTTTTCCTTTAAGCAAGCTCGAAAGGTTGCCAAACCACATGGTCGGGTATAGTCACAGCAATGACTCCACTTCTCTGGTACCAAATTCTGTCTTAGTTACATTTTTCATTGCTGATACAAAATACCCAACACTCAAAGTTAAGAGAGGAAAGATTTATTTAGCTCACAGTTTGTAGAGGTTTCAATCCATAAGGCTACTTAGGGTGCGTAGCACTCATACCCTTAATTCTAGCTAGTGCCCCTGAGCCAGCATTGCACCATGAATGAATTCCAGCATCACACCCTCTAGCCGCCTCTGGAAAAGCCTCACCTATGTTTGCACAGGGGTTTGGGGGGATATCGAGACACAAAGTTTTTTAAAATCCCCTCAAATAGACCTATGATTCTGAAATCAGACTTCAAATTTTTCAATAATTTATCTGTTTGGGAATCAATAGAGTCAAAGAGAAGATAAATAAGGTTGAAAGACTATTTCTAATCAAAGGCTTCATGATAAATGATCTGAAATTAAGTAGGCATCAGCATGAAAATATATCTTTCAAATGCTTTTATGACCTTTTGAAGAATGTACCCAGATTTTTTAAGGTTGTCTCCTCAAGAGGTAATGGCTATTCTAGATTCTGATACTTTTCTCTGACTTTGCAAATATCTTCTTATTTTTAAACAATTTTCCAAATAAGCTTATTACTTGGAGATTGTGAGGGGTGAGGTTACTCTTCAATAGCTTGGATGTAGATGATTCCTCATCCTGTCAATTAGGAATGGGATTTTTTTTATCTTTGTCCAATCAAGCAGTACTATATGTTCCATAAAGGTAAGTCACACACACACTCACACATCACATCACATCACATGCACACAACTATACATTTATATAAGCTTGCTTTTATGTATAAATATATAAATTATATAATATAAATAAATACAGTCATCCCTCAGTATTCCTTGGGGATTGGTTCTAGGACAGCCATAAATACCAAAACCCATTGATGCTCAAATCCTTTATACAAAATGTAATATTTGCATATAACCTATGCACAACCTCTTATGTAACTGAGTAATCTCTAGATTACTTAAAATACCTAAAGCAGTGTAAATGTTAGGCAAATAGTTGTTATACTGTAGTGTTTAGGGAATAGTAAGAAAAAGAATCTGATCATGTTCAGTACAGTCAAAACTTTTGTAATATTATTTATCCACATTGGGTTGTAGCAACAGATGTACAGATGTGGGGCCCATAGACATGGAGGCATTATATACATATATGTGTACATATATATGTGTATATATGTATCATATGTACCTCTTTAATAGAATAGTTTTAGATTTATAGAAAAGTTGCAGTGATAGTACAGAGTTCCATATTGTTTGTTACCCCTAATGAACTAATGCTGATATACATTATTATTAGTTGAAGTTATATTTTATTTGGATGCTATTAGTTTGTACTTAATGTTCTTTTTCTGTTGTAAGATCTCATGCAGTTACATTACATTCAGTCATTGTGTCTTCTTAGGCTTCTTTGATCATGATTTTCTTGGCCACTGGTGACCTTGACAGTATTGATAGGTACTGGCCACGTATTTTATAGATTCATCTTCAGTTAGGGTTTTCTGATGTTTTTCTTTTGGTTAAATCACTCTTATGGAATTTGGGAAGAATACTAGATAAAATACCATTCTCATAAAAGGCTTATTTTTGTCTTTGAAGTTTTTCAAGATATTCATTGTGTATATAAAATATAATATTTTGTCTCTCTAGAAATAAAACACAAGTTATTTCAATCATCAACAATAATCTCCAGAAGAGACTCTATTGACATAAGCAGAAAGTGTTCCATTACTAATTAATAGTATACTAGATGTTAAGTTCAGTGTTTACTCTAGGATTCAGTCATATCTGGCTATGGGAGCAGGACATTGGGTCTACCAAGGACCCGTTTATGAGACAGGGAGTCAGGAGGCTGGAGATCAGAGTGCAAGAACATCCATTTTGAACTAAGAGGAAAGAGACACATTTAGAGGTTTATTTTAGGATAAGTGGGCAAGTGTGTCTGTGTATGTATGTGGAGGAAGTTTTATGTGAATTTGAGACACTGGAAAGCCTAATGGTTTTCACTATATCATTCCTAAATTTTAGGGCATGAATATGAAAAGAAAACCTAAAAACAACCTTTTGAGTAAATTAGAGGCATTGCTACCAGCTACTGTAGCACTGATTAAGGTTTGATAGTGCTATGGAGGTGGAGGTGACTTTGAAAAAGTGACTACTATTACTATAAAATTTAGTGACCTCAACACTGGGCATAATATGCGTCAGAAGTGATAAGCAAACATGGTCTCCTAAAGATGGCATTAGCGCAGCAAGCCAGGAGAAGAGAAAACATAGTAGATGCTCCATAAATGAGTAAGGTTACTAATTTTTTGTTTGTGTTTATGTAAGCTATTTCTTAGGACCATGTAAAACCTTTGGGAAAAATGTACAGGAAAAGGTTTTTCGCAGAATAAATGTTATAATCAGAGAAAGAACATCCCAGACAGTTACTTGTCTAGGGACCTAAAAAGAAGTTAAAACCAAAAGGCTTCTGGAAGTCACTTATGTTCTCTAAGTTTTTATACCCATGAAATGGGGTCCAACTTACTGAAAAGTTTGCTGATAAACAGTAGAGATAGACGTGATTTGGAAAATATAACAACTCCAGTATGCTGTTAGTGTTTTAGTCTGCTCGGATTCAAGAAATGGCTATCTATTGTAGGGATGCAGAAGACATTATAGGAAACAGAAGCTCAGAAAAAAGTCTCATTAGTACTGAATTAATACTAATAAATGTATCATTAGTACCTTGTTTAACATTGGAGGCAGTTGAACTTCAGTAGCAATTGTTTAGGAATCTTCATCTTAGCATTAAAAAAATAACAATTATTTTTTGGTATTGGTTTTGTGTATGTGTATGTCTCTTTACTTCACTTACATTTACTATGTAAAGTAAGCAATTGACCAGGAAAACTTTACCTATCAATTGAGTGATGATATTTCTAAATAATTTGAATGTGCTATCTTAGCATAAATACAAGTCATAAAGAGAACTCTACCACTTGGCTACTTAACCCACTATTTGATGGAGTTCCACCTGTTAAACTCTGATTTCTCATGGACTTTAGCTCTTGTAAAACATCATCATTGCTGACTTTTTATATCTATGCATTCTTTTACTTTGACAGCCAATACTAGCCTTTTAAGGGCAATGTATTATGCGTGGTTTTCTTTGTGTCAAGTCATTTGATAAGATCATTGGATTGCTAGTGGATTAATTATCCTTGATCCTTTCTTGGACAAAAAAAAGTCCATGACCTGAGAGGGGTGGCAGGGGTTACATTCTGCACAAGAAGCAGTATGAAGTTCTTTTTTTTAATAAAGGAGAAGGAAAGTACTGTTTCTCTCAGGAAGCAAAGACAGACATAGAAGTCTTCAGAATGGTAAAAAGTAGTGTAAGATATGAAAAGAAGACACTTTGATCTTGACATTAGTTGACTATAAGAATCTTAAACCAATATTCTAAAATTTACTTTTCAGCAAATGATAGAATTTTAGAATTTGACAGGACATTAGAAAAAGTCCAGTCTAAGTTATTTCATAACTGCAAAAATTTAAATCTGGATTAAGCACAGTCATGCTGTGCATAATGATATTTTGATCAATAGCAGTTTACATTCATGGAAATGGCTTCATGACATTATAAGAAAGCTGAAAAATTCCTATTGCCTATGGATATTACAGATCTGGTTTTTTTCTTTGTGTTACCACGGGTCACACACAGGGCCTTAACACTAAGTTACATCCCCATTTTTATTCTGAGTTACATCCCCATTTTTATTCTTTTTATTCTGAGACAGAGTTTTGTTAAATTACCCAGATTGGGCTTCAGTTTTTGATCTTCCTGTCTCTGCCTACAAGAATGTTGAGATTACAGACATAAGTCGCCACACCTGGCTCAAAGTTGTCATAATTATATAGCACATGCATTATTCATGTGTTTGTAGTGATGTCATTATAAACAAACCTGCTGATGTATAATGAATATTAAACAACCATATCACTGGTATGCTATGTGCTTACTAAACTATATTTCTTATTGCTATTTAGAATATACTTCCACTTAAAAAGTTTATTGTAGAATAGCATGCTAATAAATGATATTAAACAAACATGTCACTGGTATACTATGTGTTTGCTAAACTATACTGGCTATTTAGAATATACTCCCACTTTAAAAAAGTTTATTGCAAAATAGCATGCTGTGTCATGTTGGAAACAGCCTTGAACAGCTTGCATTTTGTCTCTTGATCACAAATTACCACATCAAATGACTGACCTATTCTGTCTAGGTTTGTGTGTGTACACTTTAAGACATTCCCACAATGACAAAATTACCTATGAACAGATTTTTTAAGAATGTATCTCTGTAATTAACTGACACATGATGATATCTGTTAAAGGTAGGGAAGCTCTTTAGCAACAAAGCTAGGCTTACAGTTTCATATTCTTTCTTCTACAAGTTATCTCAGAAGGCTTTGAGATGAGTTACTATAGCACTAAATCATTATAAAAACAGGGTTCAATTTTCTTTAAAACCTGCTTACTATTTATTTATTTTTTATGTGATTTCTTAAGGACTCCAATGATAACAATGTCATCACTAGTTGAAATCACCATGGTTTCTTTAGCTTCCATAAACCTATCTCCTTCCCTTATATATTTACTGCCTCTGCCACTCCATATATTTCTTCCTATATGATCACCCTTTCCTCAATTTCCTTTCTTGAATTCATTAGGCATATTCTAATTTGCATAATATCTCTGTAGAGACAAACATAAATCAACACTTCTGGCCTCATTTTTCTAAAATCTTGTGGTAGAACAAAAAGAAGAGAAGGATTACTTTAACTATAAATTATGGAATGTGCCAATTTTACTACAAGAATGACTGTTCATATACCCAGCACTTTCTCCTAGGACGCTGCCAGTGACTCCTAACCTATCATACAAAAAAAGAGGTGTGTTCTGGGGTGTAGGTGTAGTTCAGTGGTAGAGCACTTACTTAACATGGGTTTAATCTTTAGTATGGCAAAAGGGAGGGGGAGGAGGAGAAGTAGAGGAAAAGTTACTTCTATAATTATTGACAGTATTTATTAATTGGGAATAATATAAAAGAGGTAGGTTTTCAGTTATAAACAGAATCAGCTTCTGAAACATGTTTTATATCTCCTTTTAATAGTTGAAATAAAGGTGAAACTGGTAATTCCAAGCCTGTTAACTGATGTAAAGAAATATATAATGTCACAGTGCTTACTATACAAAAGTTCAGGCCTGAACCTCAAAGTCAGTCCCTCCCCACCTTTCTCATGAAGATAAAGTCAATGAGCAGTCAATATAGGTTTCAAAACAACGCCATACTTAAACTAATAAAACTTTCATATAGATTCCCAAATGTCTCTGGAAAACTCCTTTTACTTTACCATACAATGGTTACATCAAGCTTTACGTTTTTTCTGCACACAATATGTTGAGTATGCAACAAATTGGAAAGTAGAAGAAAAGGTATCATCAGATTCTGTTTCATGGATAGTAAGAAGAAATGAAAGCAAGTCAAACAGCAGTGAAGGAGAAGGAGGACTACAGCAGCTGAGTACAAACACTCAGAAATCCAAATAGGGAAAAATTGTCCAGTTAACTCCAAAAGCCTTTGGGAGAATTACTATTTTGGATAAAAATAACTAATATTCATAATGTCACCATAAATCTTTAAGAACAAAGAAAATCTTTCACAGTGTGTATTTTTAATATGCAAGGTAAAGTAAAATATATTTTAGAAAGATTTTTAGTCAAATTGGGCTTCATGGTATGTGTTGTAATCCGAGCTACCAGGGAGGCTAAGACAGGAGAATCACAAGTTCAAAGCCAGCATATGCAATTTAGCAAGACTCTTTCTCAAAAATAAAATATAAAAAAGGGTTTGGGATGTGGCTCAGTATTAGAGTGCTTGTCTAGCATGAGTGAAGTCTTGAGTTTAATCTCTAGTACAAAAGAAAGGGAGGGAAGAAAGAAGGGAGGGAGTGTTATGGTTTGTGTCTATATGTTCTCCCAAAGCCTCATGAAGTTATAGACTTTTTTCCAAGGAGACCGAATCTAGAGTGTGTGATTGATTCATATTATGATGCTGAAATTAAGAATGCTGGGATTAAGGGTAGGTGATTGATGGATAGGTCCACCAATTGGATTGGCACTGCCCTAATTCTGGTAGACTGGGTATAATATAAGGAACAGAAAGAGTCTCTCTCTTTCTCTCTCTCTCTCTCTCTTTCTCTCTCTCTCTCTCTGTGTCTGTCTCTTTCTCGCTCTCTCTCTCTCTCTCTCTCCTTTTGCTTTCTTCTATCACCATGAACTGTTGCCCCTCTGCCATGTGCCGCTCTGCCTTAGAGGGAGCTGATTACAGACTGAAACCTCCACAAACTGTGAGCTAAGTAAACCTTTCCTTCCTTAATTTTAGGTGACAGGTATTTTGTCTCAACAGTGAGAGAAATGTAACTAATACATGGAGAAAAGAAGAGAGAAAGTGAGGGAAAATTTTTTATTAAAAATATTTAAATGGCTTAAGTAATCTGAATGCTTCATTGATTTAGATACTTTTCCCTGTGAATTTAAGATAAAGTGGTTTTGTATAATGATTTCTTACCACATGTCAGTTCTGATGAAAAATTATCTTAGCTATTTTTTTTTCATTTTCTTAGCTTTTTTTTTTTTCCTCATTCCCTGTATGAAGAGCTGAATGCCTTATAAACAGCTATGTTACCTTCTGGCTCTTATCTTTTAGCCTCAGACCTCAAACAATCCAATTCAGAAAGCCTCTCATTTTCTTTGGTGCACCTTTTTTTTTTTTTTTTTTTTTTTTTTTTTTTTTTTTTTTTTTTTTTTTTTTTTTTTTTTTTTTTTTTTTTTTTTTTTTTTTTTTTTTTTTTTTTTTTTTTTTTTTTTTTTTAATTTCAAGATATCCTGGGCCTAAGACATCAACAGGATCTATACAGGATTCCAGTAAATTGTTACTTAATGAGATTCACTGATTTGTCTTGAAGGATTCTAGGTCATTCTTTTTATTTTATATGTTCTATATAACATTTTAACATATACCTATTCAAGTTATTTATGTCTTGACTACTGATTTACAAAAATTTTTTTCAGAAGTCAAAGCCCTTGATTTATTAAGTCATTTTTCTTTTAGTCATCTCCTTCCCAAATGACTAAATTTCTTTAATGGAATGCCCCAAATACATTTTTTATGCAGTTTCACAAGGTTTTATGGAGATACTTTTCTTCCTGATGCAGCATGGCAATACCCAGTTCCTCTGAGCATGCCCATAATCACACTGCTCCCTTTGTTGTCAGGCAGAAATAGAAACATTCAGCTGGTCTGAAATCCAGTATTTCCCAGAAGTCTTTGCTGGTTTTAAGGGATTTTACTTTCTCCCTCTTTCCCTTGAAGATCTTTTCACTCTATTTTTAAATTCAAGTTTGAGGTCAATCCTCTTCATCATGTTGTTGTCATGTCAACTAACTTTTGAGAGGTCACTGCATACTTTCTCTGTAATAGTTTCACTTTGATCACTAATATAGTTCAAATATGTATTTGACTTTTCCAAATTATTAGGCACAAACTTTACATGCACAATAAATATACTTAGATACACCGATGACTCAAGATGGAGAAGGAATGTAAATCTAGAGAACCAGTGGAAAAAAGAAAATTCTTCTGAATTACCAAAAAAAATGAGGAAAACTTTTAAATGACTCTGACTTTATTTAACCCTACTTCTGGGCAACACTTCACACCACAAAATACAAGAATTGTTCCTAAGAATGTAAGTTTATAGTAAAATGGTCAAAAACACAGACTAAAATAGTTTTATCTGAAATTACAGAAGTGAAAGAGAAGTGAATATCACATATATTTAAAAGGCTATGTAAGGGTATAATTAAATTAAAAGTGGCTTTTTGAGAACTGTGCTGTTACAGGCCTTGTATTTTTCTCTATGTTTCCCATTTTAGGATCTGTGTGTAATAAAACAAATAAATGTATCAGAAAGACTATTATAATTCAAGATTCTTTAATAACCAAGGAGCCTATATATACTTGTGCTATTTTTTCTATTTCATTAAAAGTTAAATTAGATTACATGGTGGGCTCTAGAACCTTTCCAAATTTCCTATTCAAAAAGTAATATCATAATTTTTCATGCAACCTCCAAAGTGTTTCAAAAATAAACATATTTCATAAAGATCTCTATTTCTAATATCTAATGACTCAGAACATAATTAATCCATATTTACTAATTTGTCCTTTAAAAATCTAATCTTAATTATAAGATTAAATTTATAGTTTTATGTATATAATAAAAACCATTTATAATTTTAATGAATTTTTTCATGCTGTATGGGTTTGTCCTGTTTCCCCCCAAGGCCTCGTGTAATCTGGACAGGGCTGAGTTTGGCATTCATGATTGGTTTGTTTTCTAGTGCTGGGATTGCCGATGTGAGTGCTGCACCCACTCAGGGGTGGAGTCAACATAGAGTGTAAGGGCGAGAGGAACGTGTATCTTCACTCGCTTGCTCTCTCTCATGCTGGTTCACCTTGCTGTTGCAGCTGCCATGACTGGCGGCCCTGCCACGCCACGACACACTACCGTGGAGCCAACGTTGGACTGAAATCCCCAAGAACTTTAAGAAATAAAGCTTCCCTTTCCTAATTTTGAGCATCAGGTACTTTGTCTCAGCAGCAAGTGAAAAGTAACTAACACACATGCTAACTTTTGATACAGAAAATATACTTACATGGATGAAATCTTATTTGTTTATTTGAAGACAGGAATAACTCAAATGGGTCTGTACATGTTAAAATGTTACATAGAATATATAAAATAAAAAGAATGACAGGGTTCTTCAATTAAAATCTTAGTGAATAGTGATTCATGCAAGATTCTCTTTATTTCTCAATTCTATAAACATTTTCTCTTTCTTGCTGGAATCTTTACTAAAGTATCTTCCAGAAGTCTGCTGGTACAATATTCTTATGTTCACCTATTTTAAAGTAGAAAGTTGAAACAGAAGAATCATTGAAAAATTCTCCTGAAAAATAATTAGAAAATTAACATTTTAGAGAGAGAACAATGGCCACAGAAGCAAACAAACCCATCTTGGAACCAGCACCTTGCGTGGGCCTCCAGCAGACTGGAAACGATTAGATCCAAGCCTGTCACCATAAGTCAGTGCCATTTGCAGACCCGGTTTAGAGAGAACAATGGCCGCAGCAGAAAACAAGCCCTTCTGGTGTGCAGACTGGCAAACAACAAGTACCAATCCTGCCCCGCCCCTGGCCCCCTGTGAGCTACCAGCTTATCCAGAGAAACACAGGCTGTGATGATAGCTATTGTGGTGGAATGCAACTGGATGCCTGTGGTGCTTTGGTGTTTCACTAACATTGCAGGTCTAGGGCCAGTGGTCTGATCACAGGTTCAGAGGATATCGCTAAGCAGTGTGTCATCTAGCGGGGATCTCCTTCTGAGGGTTGCAGCCATTGTTGATTCCCTCTGGTCTTGTTTAGAGGTCCTATACCATTTCCATTGTTCTGTTGGGTTGGGTTTTATTCTCTTTTGTTTGGTTTGATTATGTTAAATCCCATGGCAGGAGAAGCTATTTCAAGGATAGTAAGATATATTATGGTAGCAATTTTGGATTTACTATTGGCTTGTTTTGAAGTCCTTTATCACATTCATTGTTTTATTTTTATTGTTTCTATTGTATTCTGTTCTGTTTGATTTTTATTATGTCTGAAGTTATCTGTAGCTATTTTGAAGACATCGAAAGGCATTATGGTATCTACTGTTTATTTCATAATGCTTTGAAGTCCTGTATCTCTTATACTGGTTTGTTTCTATTAGGTTTATTGTGTTATATACTCTTTAAAATAAAAAATAAAAAAATAAAATTAACATTTTAAACTCATAGTAAATGTAAATATAAAATATTTGAGTCTTGGGAAATTACAGCTTGATACAGACATTTAAATACCAATTTGACACCAAGAAGAAAAAAGGACATGAAAACTTTCTAATTCAGAGAGGTTTCTCAATGGATTTAAACTTACTACACTAATAAAATATTTTTATTAGTTACTATACCATCTGTTACTATTAATGCTGTGTGATAAGAGTTCAACCAGAGGTTTCAGACATTTTAGAATCATCTCTCACTAATCTCTACATGGGATATGAGACTATACAGGTATTAATTCTGGAAGATTTTTCTATACTATCTCTGAATTCATAAAGAGATAATGTCAAGAAAACATTTTAAATATTTTCATATTTTAAGTTTATGTTTATTATTTTCATGACTTTTGTCTAGTCCATGTTGACTTTTCGCATGGAAAATTTACTTATATGGATCAAATCTTATTCAAATAAGAAAGACACAATTACAAAAACAAACATTTCTTAATTGTCATGTCCCACCTCCCCATGAATTAATGCAGTATAAAAACAAGAACAAAAGTTTTGTAAGAATTAGATTCAATTCAACCTAAATTCCACCTAAATTTTTTTTCTACAAAAGGTAATGCCACTCTTCCACTTCAGTATTATCAAAGCTTTGCTCAAAAGAGCATTTAATGTTTCTATTCTGACCTGACTCAACATTTTAATGTCTTTTCTATATTATCCAGTGGTTATGCATAAACCATAATGGACTCTGATTCTGAGATCTCTCTTCTGGAAAGACAGGTCTGCAAGTGCTATTTAAAATATAAAAAAGTATACTATTTTTAATTTTCATTGTCAGTAAATAAATTTTCCAATTAATTCTTGCATTTCCCAGCCATGTTGAAATTATCCTGAGTCTCAGTGGATGGGAACTCAGCAATAGTCGTGTGCAATGGTTTTTAAAATTTTTATTTTTAGTTAAAATTTTTAATTGTCACATAATAATTACAGACATTGGATTGGCCTTTAAATGGAGCATCACTTCAGCACTAAAATGCATGGCACATATGATAATTGTGCTTTTATGCAATCATTCATTCAACTTTTATTAAACTAGATACTGAAAAAACAGAGATAAATATTATATAGGACCATAGCTGAATTCCCACAACATCAATATAGTGTGCAAGGTATTCTGAGAGCAGATGGTCAGAGTATCTGACTCTGTTGGGGAGGGTGTCAGGGAATACTTCGATGATAAAATATTTGGCTTCCAATAGGCAGATTATATGTATAACATGAAAAGCAGGTACTCTATTGTTTCTAATTATTGCTGAAAGAAATAATGATACTATTCTACCCATACTGGATTATGCTGTTTTTAATCCATCTAGAAAAATAAATAAACATATGCTACAGGTTGTAGTGATCAGAAAACACAAAATAAATATATGCTTTTTACTATGCACTAAAATAACTTTGAATTAAATCTATTCTATAATGAGAATCAAATAAGATATTTAACCCCTATAATGCTTTGAAAAAGATAAAACAATAAAAATGTTACCATGGAAAAGGAGTAAACTTTCAACCCAGTCACAGAAAGTCAAAATACTTCCTTTTGATAACCCTTAAATTGAATTTTTCAGAATGTGTCTCTTTTTCTTGAAGGCATCCACAGTCTTCCACATGATGCCTAAGTGTAGCCAGACTGAACTGACACTCTTTAGGCATTTCTTCAAAGAGAGGAATAAGCTCTGACAGATTCCTTTGCACAGGGGGAAAAGGAATAGAAGGACAAGGTCTGGTGTGAATCTTAACATTACTCTCTCCATCTGCAAGAGAGTCCCCCCCCCTGCTTACTATAATAATAGCTTTTGAAGGTGTTAGCACCCAGTAAGACATGTCTCTGCGTTTAAACAAAATTTCATAGCTTTTGTTTTTGGATTGAGACTAATCTATTGTCTTTCAAATCACACATACTTATCTCATTAATATGTTGAGTTCAGTTGAGAAATACAAATTTTTATTACTTGACAGGTAAAATATGAAGCCAATATGAAAAATGAACCAAAAACAAGTAAATTGGCAGGTTTAAAAAATGCCTTTTATATTGATTCATATGACAGTCATGTCATTAGCAGTCTTTTGAACTAACATTAAAGTGCATGACTCAGTGTAACAAAACAACATTAAATTGTCTCATTAAGGTTGAAATGTGTAGCGAACTCCTTCCATAGTCAAACATTTTAGTTTAGTTTAAGCTGATTGACTGACTACAAGTACTCAGGATACATGCTGGAATATATTTTTGTAAAAGTATGTATGATTACACATACAGGCCAAGAATAACTTCTATATAAAAGTAATCAGTAAAGTCTTCATTAGCTCAGTACTCTTTGTTATTAAAACAGCTGCGTAGCTATAAAGGTGTTCAGTGAAGATGCTCATCAGGTACTGTGGGCCATGACATTCAAAACATGATTGTGTCAAAGTCTGAAATAGTACATATAATCATCTGCATTATATATAAGTAAGAAAGTCATAGAAGCTGGAAGAGGAAAAGAATACATTACTGAATAAGTATTGAATTAGTTTGAATGACTTTTATTGGTTTTTTTAGGTAGATATAATAAAAATCATGTAAAATATATAAAATGTGGTTGCAGTTGATTGCTAGCAAATCAGGAATTAATCTTGTAGATTATTTTGATTCTAAATGAGTTAGAGTTAGCACTATCAATTAAAATAACGTAAATCTGAAGCTATACCAATGAGCATATATTCAATAATGTATTTTAAATATTATTAATGATTAGTTAATATTATTCTTGTTTGATATCAAATGTCCAAGAGGAAGTAGACCAGGCTACATTCATTCATTGTGATTTTATTTAAGAATATCATGTAGATATAAGTTAGGAATCTAAAAGGTACTTATTTAACCAAAAAATTACCAATTATTTATAATGGTTCCCTATTGTCCTCCCTAGTTCTATTTTTACAATGTAATAGGTGCTACTATAGGAATTTTTATCATTATGTATCTCTAAATTATTACCAATAAATTAATTAGAAAAGAATGACATGGTTTATGCATTAGAGGAATTTACACACATATATAGATAGTCACATAAAATGATTGAGGAATAAGTAAATGAAAAATTGGATAAAATTACCAATCAGTATTACAGAAATCCAGAAGAACTTATAATCATCATAGAAACAATAGTAGAAGATTTTGATGAAGATGCCAGTCATAAACTGGTTTTCAAAGAGCACCAAAGATTTAAATATGAGAGGGGTGAGATTAAATACACGAAGGATATGATTCAGGAAGTAGAAACACGCCTAGCTGGTACAAAATGCTATGAAAAACAAGCAAAACAAAATTGAGAACAGTGAAATATCTGGTTGCAGGGATCTGCTTCCAAGGAGCCTTGTAAACTGTTGTGAGTGGGCAGGGAAGAGCTGTTAATCAGATTGAGCAGGATGTCTTGACTTAAACTGAGTCACTTTTACTTACATAGACCAAAATATTACATGAGGGTGGATGTTCTTTCCTTTGACCCAGAGACTAGATATGCAAATGAATTAAGGCCATCTTCCTCTTCCTCCTCCTCCTTCTGTCAGCTAGCTTTCTTACTGCTGCTGCTACAGTTGCTGCTGGTAATTTCTCATCCATGGTTGAGAGGGATGAGCCCTTCTCAAGGCAGGCACTTATTGTTACATCCATACTGCCTGTACCCTTCTATTTTTTAATCTGTCTTCTCCAATTCTGCTAGCACTTAATTTCCCCTAAATTGTAATTATCTCAGGCCTGATGACTGTTTGTGGTAATGTTTAGTTTTTGTAGAATGACAAAAATGCACTTTTAGCTGAATCCTCCAATTATTCATCAGTTTTCTAAAATAATTTCAGTATTTCAGATGCCCTGTTAATATTGTACATAAGCCATATTTATTTGACCTAGTCTCTCATGTGATTATCTCTCTTGGAAAATCATGAAGACAAGGGTTGAGTGATAAAGAGGTTAGGGCACTTAGGGCTTAGTTCTGTGCTATATAGGATCCTAGTGCAACCAATGGAATCTAAAGGATGCTTGGCAAAATAATTTGCACTTTATATAGTATGTTAAAGAAAACTGAACATGTAGCTCAGTGGCAGAGTATATGCTTAGCATAAGTGAAGCCTTGGGTTCAATATCCAGCATCAAAAGAAAGGAGAATATATAAAAGTAAAGGGTTTTGAACCACAAAAGTAGAGTTTTATTTTATTACTTACACCAATAATAAAATAAAATAGTATCGTAGCCATATTTTCTGGAAGAACTAGGAAGGTAGAAGGCTGGAGCTTGCTAAACCAGAGAACAGGCTATTGTAGTAGTGCAGATATAAGTTATGAGGTGAAAAGAACAGTAGTGTTGGAAATAAAGATGCAAAGTCATGTCTGAGAGGAATTGCTAAGGAAAGAATGACAAGGTTTGGTGATGACGAAATAGTCAAACATTCCTGTTTTGGGAGTGCCTTAGTTACTGAGACAGAATACCTGACACCCAAAATTAAGGAAGGAAGAAAGGTTTCTTTCTTACAGTTCTTGGAGGTTTCAGCCAATATTCAACTGGCTGCAAGGCAGGGCAGCATGGAGGGGCAGCCATTCATGGTGGCTGCCAGTCACGATGCTCGCACCAGCAAGAAAGAGAGAGACATGGCTTCTTCCTGCCCTTACACTGTATGCCAGCTCCACCCATGGGCAGATGCAACAGTCATATCTCCAGTCCCAGCGCCAGACAACAAGCTAATCATGAACACCAGACTCGGCTGCATCCATGTCATAATTACGTGAGACTTGGCGGGGCCACAGGATCATACCCATAATGGAGCCAGGAAAATTAGAGACTGCAACACTAAAGAAAACTCTGGCAAATTTTTAATTGTTTTTAAGGAGGGTATAGGAAAACGCATAAAGTGAGATGACTATATATATTGCATTACATAAATAGAAAAATGATATATGAAGTCATTCTATAGAACTGTAGGGACAGGTGAGCTAAATAATAGTGTGAAAAATGAACAAAAGATACAAAAAAAAGGATCAGAGATGGTCTTTGTGGAACTAACACTGTTAGGAAATGGAAGGAGAAAAACAGGAAAAACAAGGCTAGAGAGGTTTGAGGAGAGTCAGAAAGCACCATTAGGCAAAGGAGAATTGAATACAATTACAACAAAGAATGCAAAATAGGGTGCTTGGAAAATAATGCCAAAATGGATGTTTTCAGCAGGAAAATAAAATCACAATAAATATATAAATCTCTAAGCAAACAATTATATGGACAAATCATTTAAACTAATTTCTCGATGTCAGTCTCCAGGTCTTTGCTGCTATTTGCACTTATCCTCTGGTATTTTCTAAAAATAAAAAGTATATTGTAAGAACCATTGAAATAGTCTCTGATAGGTTGGAAGACTAGTCATTCTTAAAATAATTCCTTTCTAAGTTCAGTAATTCCAACTCTTTAATATCTGTACTCTTTTTTTCTTTACTGTTATGCTATCAGCTTCCCAAATTTAAAGGGGCCGGGGGTCTAGCTTAGTGGCATAAGCACTTGCCTGGTAAGTGCAAGGTCATGAGTTCAAAGCCTGGTACAAAAAAAAAAAAAACCCTAGCTTTATTAATATTGCTTTTTCTTTCTTTCTTTCTTTCTTTTTTTCTCAGTACTGGGGATTGAACTCACAACCTCGCGCTAACAGGTGCTTAAGTCATTGAGCCAAACTCCCGGCCCTAATATTGCTTTTCCTAAAGATAAAATATCTGGTTATATGGTATAACTAGATCTCTTATAGGGAGAACTTAGGCAATTTGAGAAACCCTTGAATAAAATGAGTTGTTTATACTTATTTAGATATTTTAACCAGTAAAGATAACCCTATTTCAATGGATTTCAGAACATAATTTTCTGTATTCTTTTGTCTCACATTAATGAGTTATTTCTATGCTCTTATAAACATTAACTGAAATGCAAACTTCAGTCCACAGAGTTGGAACTGTTGGTTAACAGTCAGAAAAGTGATATCAATTGGCACAAGCTAGGAAAGTAGAAAATATAACAAAAAAAGAAATAATGGAAATGAATCACTTGTCATGATCTTTAATCAGTGTTAAAATACAAGGAAATTTTCAGAGAGATGACATCATGGATCGAGTGCAACCAGTTCTGTTTAATCTCGTCAGTTGGTTTTTTGTATTGTTGGTTAAAGATAAGATTTCAGTGATAAATAGAAACATTTAGGCTGTTTCTCAAATCTTGGACAGAAGTAAACAGATTCAAATGTCACAAATTTTTTTTCTATCATTTAGGAATTTTACCTCAAGTCATAGTACGTTGAAACATAGTTATGGCTATTTTCCACTAGTTATTTTTATAAAATTTTTGGACGTACTTAATACATTTATCTACAATAATGGAGACTTCATTTTATTAAAGTCAGCTAGGAAAATTCTAAGTTATTCTTCTAAAATATTTATATAACATTACATACTAAATGTTCCTTCAAAATGCTTTTGTATACATGAGGAATGACAATTTACCAGAATCCATTCTGATACATAAGTTTTATTATGGTTGCTTTCTCTTTAAACTAGGAAAGTCACCATTGTTAAGCTTCTAATGCAGGCAAACTACATAGATACATTTCCATTAGTGTTCATAGAAGTTTTGCGATATCAGTATCATTTCTATTTATAGCTTAGTACATGGACTCAGAGAAGTTCAGGAACTTGCAAAAGATCATATAGCTTATCATATGGCAATAGACCATCTAGGTACAAGTTGATACATTCTTTAGTTATTGGTCTAGTCAAATAGGGAGGAGTTAGAGTTGAGGTAGCGTATGACTATACATGGAAAACCATTGACTGCCAAATATAAGGGTTACTTCAGTCAAACTTCTTTTCTATTATGGAACTAATCTTTATTCCCACAAAGTTGCCATTCTGCCAAAACCACAGACAGTTTTATTAGGAATAGATGGATTCAAATATCAGACTATGACCTAAAAAACAAAAACAAAAACAAAAGCAAAAAGCAAGCATTACCTACCATTTCTACTTCCCCTAGCTCTCAATCATACACTTTTTTTCATGATTTGAAGAAAAAGAGGAGCAAATATATATTTGTAGATATTAATAGAAAAAATAAAACACAGACTTGATAAAAATAAGCCACTCAAAACAATTAAATTCACTTCAAAGGAAAGCGTATGAATCATGAAGCCATTTCAGTGGAAAAGAGTAAACAAGATGAGTGAAGGCAAGGAGAGTGAGACTCATTCATTTCAGCAATTAGTGTAATAGGCAGTGACCATTTGTTTTTCCACCTCTTCAATCAATATTATCAGGCACTGTGCAGAGCAGAGCTGACCTACATTGGTAGTAGAACATCTTTGTCAGATATATGAGATGGGGACAGTAACACGGACATTCTATAGATGAGGGCTAGTCATGTTTCTCCACGTGGACAGAAGAAGCAGGGGAAGCACTACTGCAAGACCTAACAAACACCCAGATAGAGGCAAGGATGTGAGGCTACCGGTTTCAGAGGGACAGTTTAGCTCAGTGTTCAAGGGTATGGACTCCAGCCAGATAGCTGTGTTTAAACATAGTGTCATCATTAATAAGTTCTATAAGGTAACTTCAAACAAGTTACTTCACAGTTTCTCTGCCTTTTCCTCATGTATGAAGTGATAGCAAAATTGTAACTATTTTATAGTGTCTTGTGAGAATTAAAGACTTAATATATGTGTAGCACTTATAATAAAGCCTGTTACTTAGGAAGTAAGATACTATGGACTACATTGTTTCCCTCTCCCCACCAAATGAATATATTGAAGCTCTACGTTCCCATGTGACTATATTTGAAAATATGACTTTTAGGAGGAAATTAAGATTAAGGAAGGTCATGGGGGGGACCTCCTAATTCAATAGGGTTAATGACATATAAGAAGTAGATCATCTCTCCACACTGCACACACACAGAAAAGGTCATGGAAGGACACAGTGAAAGGGCAGGTGTCTATAAGCTGGGATGAGAGCCGTCACCGGAAACTGAACAGACTGACACCTTGATCTTAAGACTTTCCAAAAGCTAGAACTGTTAGGAAAAAAATTTCTGTGGTTTTAGCCATCCAATCTAGGGTCTTCTGTTATGGCAGCACAAACAGATAAGTAACACATGACTTCAATCTTTGGTATTTTTACCATTCTGATTTTAGATCCTGGCTCTAGCTCTAAGCTCTACCAACCTTCTGATAGCTAGCTTAATTTCTACCTCAATGTTTTAGAGGACAGTACAGCATTATTATATGTTCTACTGTTGGCCTAAACACCTTTAGTAGGCTTCTGGAACTAATAACAAAAGAATCTTAACCAACAAACGATTCTTAAGGTTAGGGCAGGCAAAAGTAACTTGTAGCTTAAAGTTTGAATGAAAGTGTCATTAGGATTTAACCTGAATTTTAAAAATGGTTAGACTTTTAAAAGGTAGAGAGAAAAAATACACTGATACCTGAGACTATTGCATAGAATTGTTCCCATGTACCAATATATTAGCCTTAATAATAATAGTCCAAGTGTGAAATCTGGATTATTTTATATTGAGTTTTTATAGCTACAGAGAGCCATTTACCAATTTATTTTAAACACATTAGACAAACAAACTTTGAATTCAAATTTTAGATATTTTAAAAATACCTAAAGCAGAGTTAAATAGCCATGGTAAAAATTACTTTTTATGAATGTTCACTGAGGATGGGAATTCCATGAATTTTCTCAATTTTACTCACAATTCTCATTATAAATGATCAGTTTTTAAAAGTTCAAATAACCTCGGATATTGCAGCAAATTTGTTAGCTCTTCTACATCTTTATTGGATAGATAATTAAATATTTTTATATGCCTTCTACTGAAAAATTCCTCCTCAAATACAGAATACTATGCTGAAATAAATAAATGATTGTGTGTCTATCCTTTACTATCATTTCATTTGCAATTTTGAATGAAATATGCTGTAAAGATCAAAAGGACACCTAAGTTTTGCTCCTTTAAGCCAACTTTTTAGTAGTAAACTTTGTGGATAAGTTTCATTACTCCTACCATTTATGTATTTAATTATTTATTTGTAGTACTGGGGATCAAACCTAAAACCTCTGAGCTACATATCCAGCACTTTTTACTTTGAGATAGGGCCTCCCTAAATTCCCCAGGCTGGCCTTGAACTCACGATCCTCCTGTTTAAGATGTGGTATTTTTATACAATGGAATATTACTCAGCTATAAAGAAGGATAATCTTGAGGCTTTCATATGTAAATGGAGGCAATTTGAGGTTATAGTCATAAGTAAGATAAATCTAACTCACATTTGTAAATATTGTATTGTCTCCCTAGTGTAAAAAAAACCTGAAAGAGTAATAAGATCCAAAATGTACAATAGATACAGTGATATTGAAAGGGAAAGAAAGTGATCAAAAGGAAAGAATAACTGGGATAGGGGAAAGGAGAAAAGGAAAAAGGGAAATGATTATATGTATATAGTATACATACATATGTGTGTGTGTATGTGTGTGTATATACATATATACATATATATATACAAGATACATAACTATATTACTAATCTTTGTTCATCAAAAAGAACAATTTTTGTTGTCATTGTTTGGTTGTTTGATCATTTTTTCATTACTAAATCTTGTAACCTGAACAACTACTTCTAAGATAACAATATGCAATATATTAACTAGTGTTAATTTCCTACTATTTTTTTGAAATTCTGTATCATTTCTATCCTTTTTACTGTTTTTCTTTAAAAAAAAAAAACCTTCCAGGTACTGGGATTGTAGGCCTATGCTATTATGCCTAGCTCATTATCCCTTTCATTTACAGTTTTAAATACATATGACTCATTCTAAAACAAAATTTATCAGGGTATATTCCCCTAAATAACTCACAAAATTAAAGACCCAATAAAAATATTGCTGTAGTCAGGGGTTACAGGGAGAACAACTGTATAAAGGACACAGTGTTTGTAATACTGTTTTATAATAGTCACCCAGAGTTATACACAAGAAAGTGCAGGAAAATCTGTACACAACACTAAGACCCAGGATATTTAGCCGAGGGCCTGGATCCCACAGCAATGTCATGCATGAGTCCCACTACAGACCCAAAACACATGACAATGCCTCCAACAGTTCCAACTGGGAATCTAAGAGCCCACAATAAGGACTCACGCCAGTCTATTTACGGTTCTGTGCCAGGAAGGCCAAAGGTCAGTGTTGGAACTAGGAAGTCTATGCCAGCGGGGTGAAGGAGCTGTGCAGTGGGTTGAGGGTTCTACAGGGGAGCCGAGAAGTCATACTCAAAAGGAGAAGCGGGGCTACCCTGAAGAGTACCACAGCCATCTCCAATGGCAATGAGGTCCCGCGCTCCTCCTCCACAAGAACAATTGAGCACGGGTCAGGAAGCCCAGCGTGACAAGCTTCTCCAGCACACAGCTTCCACTCCGGAGCCAGGAAGCGATGCACAATGTGAGGAGCAGAGCTCCCACAACGTGAACCACAGCCACTCTCATTGATGAGGTCCCGAGCTCCTCTGATGTTAATGGCCGATTCCATATTGGGGAAGCCAGCATGACGAGCACCTCTGGGAGAACCAGCGGCCAGAACAGCAACTCTTGAAAGAACCCACAAAACCTCGCTCTTCTTCTCCACGTCTCTATTTATGCTGGCAACTTTCTTCAGGTGGGCCATTTTTACTCAACACCAGCTGAATTAATTCAGCTGGTGCTAAGTTGACCATCAGTTTTAATCCATAACAAATACCATCTTAAATATGTATGATTTACTACATACTTGACACCAAGTAAGCAACTGTTTTTTTTCCTTTGTAGTAGTGGGGATTTAACTCAGGAACTTTGCAATGAGTCATATCCCCAGCCTTTTTATAATTTCTTTATTTCTTTTTTTTTTTTTTTTGAGACAAGTCCTTGCTCAGTCACTAAGTTGCTCAGCTGGGCTCATAGTTGTGATCCTCCTGCTTCAGCTTCCCTGATTTCTGGGATTACAGGCATGTTCCACCAAGTAATTTTAAAATTCATAAAATATATGCTTATAATACATTTTTCCATAATAATAAAGATGAGCAGAGATGCACCTTTTGTTCTCACAAGGGAATTGAAAACCAGGCAACTCATTTTCATTTCTATGAAGTTTAGCAAAGTTATGAATTCTCTATATTCATTCTTTTGCCTATAACATTGGCCCCCTGTTAAAATGTCATCCCTTGTAAGAAGGCATTCATGAATTTCTGGACCAAGCAGGAAAAAGATGAATTCATTCAGATATTCTTTCTTCCCTAGAAAGTGTGTGTGTGTGTGTGTGTGTGTGTGTGTGTGTGTGTGTGTATGAATGTTACTGGGAGCTAAACTCAGAGTCTTAGCACTGAGCTACATCCAAGGTCTCCCTGCCCCATTTTCATTATTTTAAGAAAGGGTCTCCTTAAGTTGCCAAAGCTAGGCTCAAATTTATATCATCCTACTTCAGCCTCCCAGAATGCGGGGATTATAGGCGTATATCACCATATCCCTAAAAATTTTCTTGACTAACATGTATAAGTCAGGAAGTGAATCTCCTAGAGACCATAACCCTTAAGGAAGAACGTGCTATAGAGAGAATTTCTAATAGAGACATCTACTGTAGATGCCTTAGGTAACCTGCGTCTGTCACTACCCTCTCATCAAGACAAAACACATTCAACAAATAATTTCTTTGGGTATTTTGGCTGTTTGTTTTCAATTAAATCCATTTCTTCAGGTATTTTGGCTATTTGTTTTCAATTAAATCCATTTTTTTGTGTGACACAAAGATATTTCATGGGATTTAAACAACATGATACTATCTTGAAGACATAGGGGTAGGCAAAGAGTTCAGGAACAAAATGCAAACTGCATGGCAAGTACTTCAAAGAATCAACAACTGGGATCTCATCAAATTAAAAAGTTTTTGCACATCAAAATAATCATTAACAGAGTGAAAAGAAAGCCCACAGAATGGGAAAAAATTTATCCCTCTACCTCCAACAAAGGACTTTTATCTAGAATATATAAAGAATTGAAAAATATCAGGTACCCCAAATTCAAAGACCCAATCCAAAAGTGAGCACCTGAGATGAACTTGCACTTCTCTGACAAAGAAATACAAGTGGCAAATAAATACATGAAGAAGTGTTCAGCATCACTAGTCATTCAAGACATACAAATTAAAACAACACTGAGATTCCATCTCACTCCAGAAAGAAAGGCTGTCATCAAAAAACAAATCAATAACAATGCTGGAGGAGCTGTTGGGAAGAAGAAATGCTTCTCCACTGTTAGTGAGAGTGCAGACTGGTACAACTACTGTGAAAATCAGTGTGGAGATTCCTCAAGAAATGAGGACTGGAGGTCCCATTCAATCCAGCTATTCCTTTCTGGTATTTTCCCAGAAGAACTGAAAACATCATGTCATAGTGATATATGTGATCCCATGTTTCTAGCAGCACAATTTGTAATAGCTGAATCTTGGAAACAACCCAAATGCCCTTCAACTGAGGAATGGATAAAGATGATATGGTATTTTTATACAACAGAGTATTACTGAGCTATAAAGAAGGATAAACTTGAGGCTTTTATATGTAAATGGATGCAATTTGAGACCATGTGCATAAGCGAAATAAATCAGACTTGCATGTGTAAATATCATATTGTCTCTCTAGCACAAAAAAAACCTGAAAGAGTAAATAAGATCCAAAATGTACAATAGATACCATGAAAATGAAAGGGAAAAAGGGTGCTTAAAAGGAAAGAACAACTGGGATGGGAGAAAGAAGTGAAAAGAATGTGTGTGTTTGTGTGTGTGTGTGTGTGTGTGTGTGTGTGTGTGTATTACCGGTCTCTGTTAGTTCATCAAAAAGAACAATTTGTGCTTTCACTGTTTGATCATTTGTCATCTTTTATGCCTAAATCTTGGAATCTGAACAACTTTGAAGATAACAGTATGCAATATATTAAGTAGTGTTAATTTCCTATTATTTGGTCTTGAAATTCTATATCATCATTTTTTCTTTTTGTTGTTTTGTTTTTAGAATTAAAAAAAGATGCTTAATTATAAAATATCCAACTTATTAATCCCTCCTTCTCTAAGACTATTTC
The DNA here is from genome assembly GCA_004363535.1 of Dasyprocta punctata. Lineage (NCBI taxonomy): Eukaryota > Metazoa > Chordata > Mammalia > Rodentia > Dasyproctidae > Dasyprocta > Dasyprocta punctata. Next base: position 164,968 of record RJWM01001170.1, read on the forward strand.
CAGTTTTGTTTCTTCCTCAAACAAAATTAATCATCTAATGTATTATTTGTATTTGTTATTTCTACTGCACAATTCAGTCTCTGCAAGAGTTTTATTTAAAAGCTCATTTTTATCTTTTCAATGAGCTCCTTCCTTCCTACACTTGAAAAACACAGTATAAGAGCATAGGTTTGAAATAATATGGAATTTAATAATTTCTTTGCTCCACCAGATTAATATCTTTAGTCCACCAGATATCAGCTGTGTGTGCTCAGAAAAGTTAGTCTCTTTATTTTTATTTATTTATTTATTTATTTATTTATTTATTTTGCGGAACTGGGGATTGAACTCACAACCTCGCGCCTGCCAGGGCAGGCGCTTAAGGCACTGAGCCAAACTCCCGGCCCTAAGTTAGTCTCTTTAAAGCTCAGTTTCTGTACCTAAAATGGGGGTTACAATTTTCAATAAAAGAATGCCTGTGAGGACTAAATAATAAACTCCTGAACATAGCACAAAGAAGATACTGAGTCTCTATAGATCTGAGCTTTGGCTTCTAACCAGTTTCTTTAGTAGTCTGAAAAATTTCTAGTTTTAGTGGAGTCAGTCTTCACTTATTTTCCCATTTACATTCTGGGTTTTCTCTCACAGAAGTTGTATGACTTTGGAGCAGAATGTTACCTTTTCTTAGCCCTTGATTATCACGTTGGCTACATTTTTGGGTCAGCAATAAGCTTTGGGTCTTCTTGTTACCAGCTCTTCCCATTCTTTTGGCGTTCCTGAGTGACACATTACACATACAGTCTTTCCCTGTACTCCACACACAGGAAATGACCCTACAAAATCCTATCAGCAATGCCAAAATAACTTCAAACTCAAGTAGAAGCAATGTTTACCATTTTTGGCAAAAACAATGTTTACTTTTATTTATTGAGAGGATAGTACACACATACACACTTGGGCACGTGGTCTGAGATAACACGTGAGTGCCCCAGAAAACTGAATGTTTATTTCAGAGTAACTCTGGGGAAAATTTATAGTGAGGTAAATGTTTGAGAGTTACAGTGATGATTGTTTTGGCTCTCTTTATTTTATTTTTGTGGTGACTGCAGATGTTTTATTCTTTCATTAAGCATAAATTTTGGAATGCATTATTTTTAATCCAGCTCTGGCATACTAAGAGAATATAGAAACAATAGTCACCAGTGTGAGTCTGTGTTAGAAGGCTGAAGAAACCTGGAGAGACCTGGAGACTGATGTCCAAAGGTGATCACAGCAAAGGACAGACCCACTCAGAAAGACCAGAGTTCTTTAAAATGGGAATATTTCCTTCTCTCTCTTTTGATTCCATCCAGGCTACAAGCCTGTTGGTTGCTGTCACTCATTTTTGGGGTGTGTCTTTTTCCTTAAATTTGCTGGTCTGCATGTCAGCAACTTACAGACACACTCAGAACTTTGCTATGTAGTCTGCTAGGCATTTCTCAATCCGTTCAAATTAATATATCATGATCAATAGTCACGACCTTCTCCAAGATGGCCACCCAGATGACACGGTGACAGGGAGGCTCCCTGAATATACCATCAAAATGCTGGAATATAAACTAATATAATAACAGAGAGAAGGAAAAAAGAGGGAGATGGGTCCTCTGGACCCAAGAAGAATCTAAAATGAGAACTGTAGCCCATGGAAAGAGTAAAAGAATGAAATAAAAGCAGAGACCAGAAGCACCTCTGTCTGGAGTGGAATCCAATCAGCGCTGCGACCCGAGCTGAGAAGGTACGATCCTGGTGCTCTTGATGCGCGGGGGAGCTGCCGGTGGATTTGCTGTGGTGTGGCGCGACGGCAGAGATGACGGTCGACCGGGGAGCGAGGTGGTTGCAAGCGGGCGAGTGAGTGAACCCAGCGGCCCCCACCCCCCCACCCCCGAGGGAGAGCGAGGGACAGCCATCTTGAGTCCAGAACTGCACCTAATTAGGCACGATTCCCGGAAGGCTGTGGTGGAAACGGCGCTGATGCCCTGGGGGTGATAGAGGAGGTTTGGCGGACGGCCCTGTACGATTTACCAGACAGTGGCCCCATCCTCTCGCGCACCACAGTAGACATTCACGGAGCAGAAACAGGCTCGGGAGAAGCAGTGGACCAACATGGCCTCACGGGCGAGCCCAGGAAAATGCCAAGACGGAAAGGCAGAGGGTGCTCTCCAGACTCCGATACAAACAGAACAGATTCTAATGCTGAAATGGTCGGGAGTCCAAAAATTAAACTCTCAGAGGAGTTGACAACAGAAGTGGGGAGACAACTCCATGAAGCTATGAAAGAAATTAAAGCAGCACTGTTAACCCAACTGAGAATTGAAATGAAACTCATAATCGGGGAATCGCTAAACACCTCTAAAGGAAACATAGCAGGAAAGGTGGAGGATGAAAAATCAAAGGAAA